>JASSUY010006525.1:0-37889 GCA_032466535.1 Forpus xanthops
AGGCTAAGTGAACAAAGCTCATTCTCCAAGGCAAAAAGGTAACTGCTGGCTTTCCTTGTAACATAATTTTACTTCGTAACATCTAACATTCTATGAGCAGGAAGATGTACACATGCTTTATTTTCTTAATTTTTTAGCAATCATCTCTTTTTAAAAGTCTTCCTACAGAAACACAAAGCATAGGTTTTCCTCATCTAAAGGGCATGGATTCCTAGTGTTGTTATCACTTCAGCACTTCCAATTTTCTTAAGTGCAGCTGTGGCATAAACTTGCATATTGTTTTTTGGCAGGTATAAGGGAAATACACTGAAACAACAGATTGAAACAGTACAATTTCCCCAATCTTTATTATGACTTAAGATATACAAGAAGTCAAGATTACACAGTAGTTCTCTGTTGAGCATACAGACTGAAGACTGAATTTTAAAGGTTGGAGTGTATAAACAAAGATGGCATTGAATTGGACAGACAAAATGTGAAGTACAAAATCCACTCATTGAGTATTTAAGTACTTTAATTAAAATAAAATAATCTTGAGAGTATATGTGGGTCTAGTTCTAGGAGACATCCAGTGGGACCTGATTGAATTGGAATAATAGGAATATTTCATTCATCTGTTGGCTGTCTACATTTAGGTTGCAAATAGAAAAGCACCACGCTGGCAGCTGACAAATGAAATGAAGTATTGAGATCTTTTCAAGAGAGGTATTTCACACAGTATTTTCTATATAGGCCTCTGACCTAAAAATAAGTCTGCAGAAACATGTTTTCCTTTTTTCACCTGCTTGCTCACATTTTTGCTTCTTTGACATTTTGCTTAAATATATTGATATTCACTTTGGTTAATATGTTTTACTTGGTTGTTTTTTTCATGTAAAATATTTCAAAACTCACTGTCTCCAGTGCTGGTATATCTGGGCAAACAACAGCAGTTTGGGTAATTTGAAATGCAGCAAAGTATTTGTCTGAGAAACACATCATATTTACACAAGACTATGCTATGTCCTGTTTGTTTATTTTAAGATCCCTCTTAGTTATTTGAGATATAGATGTTACTTTATTACAGTATGTTATGAAGGAGAAACAATAACAAGAAAGTCATGAATATTAATCTGGTGTCTAATACTGACACTATTACTTTGGCAAATATCTTTAAAGCTGGTAGCTAAAAAAAAGTTTACATTTTGATAATTGTAGTCCAAAGGCAGAACAACATATGTATGTGATATGTCTTAGGGACCAGCTATGCTGGGAATTTATTGTAGCTGAAAGGTGGTGACTGTATCATGATCTGATCTCCATTTCAAGTAAAATCCCAATAATAAGATAGTTTCTTACTGCTTCATGTTTCCAAGTAGTGAAATTGCATGAATTATATTTCTTAAGTGATGATAATTTAAAGGTAGTTAGCATTCATAAAGCATTTGGAGGAACTGGTATATTTGAAAATTGGTATTTGAAATGGTATGTACAGATGAGCGAAGTGAACTATGAGCAGAGCTTGTCACTATGTAATTTATAAACATCTTTGCAATGACCCTTTCATTTAGGAAATGAAAAATTTCACTTCTTTATTTGGTGTAATAGTTTAAATGAATAGTGCATTTCAACTTGCAATTTTGATGTTATGAGCAATAGATGTTCACATTTGTGAAGAATACTTATTTTTCACAGGGATAAAAAATATGTATTTGTTGATCTGCATTCTGCAGATTATGCAACGAATGCAGAGCAGAGATAGTACCTTGGAGAGCAAGATAAGTGTTGTTATGATAAAAGCAGCTAGAGCTAATTCAATAATAGCAAATAAGGGAAGGAAAATCACAGAAAATTAACACAACAGTGTTAATTCACTTCATTCAAGAAGTATTTGACTGTAAGCTGTGTGTTCACTCAACAGCTATGTCCATGCTCTGTGAGCACTCGGACAATAAATCCAACCACATTTCAGTAAGGGAAAACAGAAGATGGCCTTTAGGTTATGAAACTTAACGTCAAGTGCTTCAACAGTGAGTGGCTAGAACTTATTTTAAGTGATTGTTAGGGGTGTTTTGCTTTTAACAAAGAGAAAAAGGGAGGAAGGACTGAATATAAATCAACTTTTCTTACATCTGCTATAAATGGTTATGCAGAAAAAAATGATAGTTTTTACTTTCCTTGAGAGCACTTATATTCATAAGGAGCCTGAACATGCAACTCTGTAACATCTAAAATGTCTCCTTTATCATCTTTTATTGTTCTTAGCCAAGCACAATACTACTTTACTACTCTACTCTTTTACCATTTGAAATTATATCTTATTATTTTCAGAAAACCACTATGTTTCCTTCTTGAATTGTGCTCCATTTCAGTGGTTGACCTAGAGTTTCAAAAAGGTGGCCTCCTATCCTTTAATAAGTGTACTTTGGTACATGTGAAAAATAAAGTAACTAGGCTGTTCTGTTCCGTTCCCTAGGTATATTACTTTGCTTCTGCTTTGAGATACTATAAATATAATATGTGGTGAACTAACTGGAGGTACTGTATTAATTGAAAACAACTGTGTATAAAATGCATGCATTTTTTGTCTGCAGTCAAATAAGGGGAATGGTATTTCCTATGACTGTATTGAATTTCTTCAAAGGGTCATGCATGTGTTTAAACCTTACCACAAAACCATAGAATCCACACCTTCTTAGTTACATATAAAAGCTCTTCAGATATAACAAGTCCTGGCTGAATATGCACTTAGCTTTAAAAACAGAAACCTGTAAGACTATAATTTGTATTAGATACCAGATGCTTTTATTTTCTATGGAGACCAAAATTTTCATTTGTTCTTGTATTAGGATCATCTTTAAAAGGATTTTTTTTTTCTTTTTAACAAAAAAATAAAACCCCTCAAATCTGCAATTATTTGTCCCAGAAATTTTTGGGTTTATTATTTTAAATAGTATTCCTTAAAATGCCTGCTCATTGTTTCTTATAAGGAAAAGATCTCCACAGTTTTAAGCTTTGATTTCCATTTGACAGAAATTTGTTTTCTATTCTAAATAAAGGCCTATGTAAATGAGTTTAGTGCCTCTCATAGGCCTGACTGATCAGTGGATGGAGTTGAAGAATTATTCCACTCTTTTGGTCTTTTTGTTTTTGTTTTTGTTTTTGTTTTTTTTCTGCTCTCAGTTTGCCAAACTAGTTCATGAAGCAGCTGCACAAATTCATGTGAGAGCTACAGACAGTGTCAAACAAAGCACCCACAGAAAGAAGAGCAGGATCTGCCTTAGAGAGTGCTGGGATTTATCATTTATCATGTCAGCTCTGCCTGGGATTCACAGAACAACTCAAACTGGTCAAAAATTGAGGCTGATAAGCTTCTGTCCTGACTGAACTAACACTGGGATGATGTGCCAAAATTAAGAATGATTTCAGAGAGCTGATCTGGCTGAAATCCCTTCCCACCAAAATCTTGCTACACAAACATGCAGGTGAGAGAGAAGGCAACAGCCTGCGAGTACAGGTCTTAGAAAAATCCAGCAAATAGCAAGCAGACAAATCCGAAAACCATTAGTTTGCCTCAAAGAATAGATGGACTAGAATTCAAGTTAAGAAGTTGCTTCACATATTTTGTGTTTGGGCATGAATATGGCAGGAAAACCTGTGGCTCCTTATATCAACGTCAGGGTTTTCACTGACTTTAAGGCAAAGCTTTTCAGCTCAAATTACTATTTTTCTGCCAGTGTCTCCAGCTGGAGTGTGTAACAAGGAAAACACAAGTAATTTTAAACTTTTTTCTGAACTCAGAAATAAGATAAACTAATTGCACCTTGATCACGTGAAAAATCAGTCTGGTTCCTGCAAATTTTACAGTAGCACTTTAAAATGGACTCCTTTTCTGCCCTTCTACTTACCTCTCCAGTTTTCTTTAGATTGCATCATGTAGAATTGAAGTGTCCTGGGAATTGTGTCTATAGAGTTTTCCCAAGAGTGACATGACATTATGGTTTCCCCTTGTTATTCCTGTAGGTAAAAGCTGAGGGCATTTTACTTTTATTTTGCAATTACACAGTATCATGGAATGCAGCCCAAGTATTTTTATTTATATATGTGTATATATATATATATATATATATATATATATATATATATTACAGGGAAAGATCCTGAAGTTAAAGAAGATTGAAATCAAACAATGATCTAATATTCATTGGCATGCCTGTCAGTAGTGAGATAGGGTTTGTAATTTTTGTTACCAGTGAATGGGATTTCAAATGCAGGGGAAGCCAATTTTCCTTTAATCATACTCGTATCACCCACGGAAAAGGATTCTGTCAGGCACCCAAGTGGGCACAGGTGATGTAGCTGATGAATTTTTAATATTACGAGCTGAGTGCAGCTGTGAAATAAGGAGTGATACAAGTTGTACATGCAGCAAATGTTAGTTTGTATAAATTCCTCTTTGACAGGAAAAAAAAGCATTGAGAGTAGAGAGCTGTCCTAACAAAAAAAATTGTCTTGCCTTAAAACTTACAGCTATTGTTTTCCTGCCAAAAGATCACAGTTCTGTTTCTTCAGAGAAAAATTTGCACTTACCTATATTCTTGTTTCCACTGTAAAAGTTCTTGTTATTAAAACACTGCTTGCCTAGTGTGTTGCGTAAATATCCTCCATTAACTAGTTGCCAGCAGGGGTAGGCATAGTAGCACCAAAACTCCTTCAGAACTACATTAAACCTGTCCTGGTAGCAGCTGGTGCAGCACTGTGTTTTTGGTTTTCGGCTTTGGAACTGATAACACCAGTGTTTATAGTTATGGCCTAGAATGTTTGGGCTGACCAAGGACTTTCTGAATTTCTTGCTCTGCCAGGGAGGAGGGGAAGCTGGGAGGAGGCCGGGAAGAAGCAGAGAACAGAGCACCTGACCCAAACTGACCAAAGAGGTATTGCATACCACCGCACATCATGCCCAGAATGTAGAAACAGAGAGCAGAGACCCGGAAGGATGGGGGTGCACCATGTGGTCAGGCTTGGTATGAAGTGATGGGAAGGCACTGTGTGATTGGACTTGGTATCAGGTGATGGTGGGGCACTGCTTGGTCGGGCTGGAATTTAGTTCATGGAAATTAGTTGGTGAGCGCTTGTATTCTTTCCTTGTATTTGCCTTGTCATTATTATTACTGGTGGTAGCAGTAGTGATTTATGTTATACCTTAGTTAATAAACTGCTCTTATCTCAACCTGTGGGAGTTGCATTATTTTGATTCTCCTCCCAATCCCCCAGGACTGGGGAAAGGAAGAGGGGGGAGTGAATGAGCAGAACTGCGTGAGGGCCTTAAACCATGGCAAAATCTTAGTGAGGAGGGATTTTACTGGTGGAAGAGCTGGGAGGGAAAGAAGAATTCCAACACCTTGTGCACTAACATGTCTCCACACCTTTGATAACACATAATTTTCTCTGTTTACGTCTAAACCTCTGGTGTATTTTTCTCCAATTTGATGAATTGGGAGAGACTTGCAGATGAAGAAAACATCCTACACTCCATAAAAATTGCTGCAAAGTCTCTCCTAGAAGGACTGAGACAGAAAAGGTACAATTTTTTTTTTGTGTGTCATTGTTCTGCTTATGTAGCATTTGTTTGCAAAATATCACTAGAAAAATACTCTGAAACCTAAACCACATCAGAAGATGTATTTACATTAGAGTTTCAGTTTGAATAAGAAATCAGATTTTTTAAAGCAAATCTTTAAAAAGATACTAGAACAAAGGCTTTGCTGGAGATTGTACTCTCTTGTTCTCATTTTTCAAGAGAAAATGCATGCTCTGAAAATAGACTTTGCCTCAGACAGATTTATTGGATGGGATTATATTAACGAGAAATAGCACAAATAGGTTAATTTGATTTTATCCATAAGTCAACTAACTGCATGTGAAGTAGGTAATCTGAGTTGAAGGAGACAAAACATAGTGTTAATTAAATTTTTAATGGTTATCTTACCCCAGCTAAACTTCTCGTCAGGGTTTGTTAAACTTTGAATGAGCAGTACATGTACTTTGAGGTTTACGAACAATTAGAGTGCTGGATATGGAACTAGTGAGATGAAATGTACTGTATTAATGATCATATCAATTAGTATTTCATAATCACTTACATTTCTATTTTTGCCCAATATTTGTAACAATCTAATTAACTCAGAGTTTAAGGGATTCAAATAACTGGGAATTGACATGGGAAAGAGAGTCTAGGAAAATGGGTTCAAACAGTTCTTAATTAGCTTTTGTCAGTAATTATTAACAATGAGATTTCAATAGATACAGAACCAATTTTTTAAGTATGAATTGATTAGTATATCTTGATAATTTGTCTCTGAAGTCCTTTTTTACTTTCTGTGTGATGTAAAAGGCAATTTAATGCTGTCTGAATAACTAATTATAAAATTAAGCAGCCATCTTCAGCCTGATATCTGTTCTAAGATGATAGAGTTTTCTAAGAATCATGGTCTTCTTAAAGCTTTATTATTTGATAATCTCTAAGGCTTCTGAATTGTGATGCTACAGCAAAACCATATGGCTTTTTCTATGATATGATACATGTAGGGCTTTTGAATGTGACTAAGAGGCACACACTCTTTCTGAGTGAGTATCTGAGAATGTCAGGAAAAGAGAAAGAAACAGTGTGAAAGAGAGTGTGCAAGAAAGTTTAGCTTTCCTATATGAGTAAAGCAAGGAGAATTATATCTGTCCTCTAGTTTTCTGGTGAGTGGACTCATGGTCCCTGGTGTAAGGTTTAGACCTGCTTCCTTTTATTCCTTCTTTTCTCCTACATCTCTCTGTCTTTCTATGTGCAGACCCCATATGCACACATTGATTCTTACAGTCCTTTTAGGTTTAGATGTGTTGATGAGCGAGGATCTTGAAAGCTCTGTTTAGTGCATCAGGGCAGAGAATAAAAAGATTGCTGTTAGTCCTGGGCTGAGTTAGGGGAGGGGTAGATGACTTCTACTGGTAACACAAGTGCAAGTGTATAGAACTAAAGAAATATGAAAATATTTAAGTAACATTAATTTCAGTTGCACTATCCTGTTCTTAAAGCAGAAGTTATGTATACATGAATAAGCCTGCTCTTTGTTGTTGGGTTGCTGCATGGTGTAGGAAAGAATTGTTTTCTCCCTACCCAGACTATTTTTCTTTACCTTGATTATTTCTGCCTTTTGGGGAGCTATTATCCTGTTTTTCACTGAAAATGGAAAACGTACCTCACAATATTGCTGCTTTCTGCTCCCCAGTGTGGACCAAAGAGTAACTCTGAAGTATCTAGACTTTTCCTTGGAATTTGTTGTTGAATGCTCTGCTAGGAAGGTATTACAGGAGCAAAGTTCTGTCTTGCTCATTGCATTATAAAGCTGCTACCACCTCTGCTAAAACACCTTTGAAAACTGATGGGCTTAGGTTCTTGCAGATTTGTATGCCACACTTGGTTAGTATAAGACTGCAAGAGAGTTTTTTCATGATGTAGATGCATGTGCTTTTGCAGTTCCTGGAATGTCTAAGTGTAAGCTAAGGCTTCAGTCTTTCAGCCTTAGTGGCACCACCATGATGTGTCCTTAGTACTCATTTCTGTCATAGAGTACTGATTTCTGCAGTCATCCACTTAGTCCAGTTTGGCTGCAGTTGGCACGAAATATTTCAATTGCATGCGTGTACACACATACTTTGAAACAGCAGGACAGCAGAAAGCTTAATTCTTCAGGAATGAGCTAAAAAGCTATGACTAGGAGTGAAGTCAGAACAACTTATTAAAAAGAAGATGCACATTTTTAACCAAATGTAGGCAGGATGTGGGAAAAGATGGGCTAGTTCTTGCTTGCCATTTGCTGTACAGGGCTGTTCTGTACAAGAACAAGACTATAGTCCACACTCTCCTCACCTTATGTCTGCTGAATTCTTTATTTCTTACCAACAGAAGTGCTCCTAAGTTAATGAATAGATTTCTTAATTTTCATGTTGACATTATGTTCTAGAGGAAATATAGAATCAATGACATTGTGCTGTGTCAAAATGTCCTTTTTTTTTTTCAAGTACACTAACTTTTAGTTTTCTGAAAGGTTAAATTTTCTTTTCTGAAAAAGAAAATCGAAGCCATGCTCTCAAAATTGTTGAGCTACTCTTAAAAAAATCTGTGGTGTACAACTTGCCTCAGTTTTCCACTGCTTGGTTGAAGAGTGCCTTGCATAAAAGCCATATTCACTGGTAATGGAGGGCTCTGAAAAGATGCTGTGATGGGAGATAATTGTATTAACAGAATTTTTTCTAATGCTAGAGTATGTGTATCTCTCCCTCTCTTGTAGAGAATCAAAACTCAGCTTGGGATTTTTGTGTATTTATTAGAATTTCCACAGAAGATGTAGAAACAATATTTTTACAGCAATAAAATTATTGCAAAAATCTGCTACAAGAGCTGTAAAATTCAAGCTATCAGGATAGAAATATATTGATTTTAGACTTCAGTACAAAAAATCAAATGCCAACCCTATGTTTAAATTGATAATGAGTAATGGAAACTGCTAACTATATATATGGTTGTTGTGTCATCCATAAGCTCCATTAACTGTTGCTATAAAGACATCTGGAATAACTTCCTTCTAAATTAAGGGTGAAAAAGAAAAAATAATTCCACAGTGACTAGAAAGATTTCAGTTTTCAGAAAGATGTCACGTTACAGTGACTGGGCTTTTTTAATTTAACATTTTAAACATATTAATAAAATGCTTTCATTAGCAGCATTTGCTTTTTCATTAACATTTGCCTGCTCCATTTTTCATCTTTCTTTTTGCTTTAGTAACCCGGTAGATTTGATTTCTTTTGAATGCAGCTGTTGAGAAATGTAATTGAGTAGAAGTGTTATACTCAAGTCATTCATAAACAAGATACTCCATTTTAAATGTGTGTTAACAGTATAATTAGTTGCATCAATAAGAGATATCAGGAATCTCTAAAAAATGCAATGAAAATATCTCAGAAGAAAACAACATTTTACTCCCCTCACTTGTCTGTTGAACACCTTCATGATCATTGACTAATTTAGTCTGCAGCATTTCCTTTACCCCTGAAAAAAAGCAAATTAAGACAAATAATCAGGAGAAGACACATTTAGTTTGTTATCCATTTGGCAACTGAAAAAGTCAGGCACTTTGTGTACCTGAAGTAACTTTTCTATCTGTCAAATACTTGCTGTCATGTGAGGCTTACTTATCTGTGAATGAAAAATTTGTTACAGCAAATGTATTTCAGAAGATGAATCTTTAAACTGCAGTGCACATTGCTCAGTATGTGTCAGAGCTGAAGCAAGTCCAATTGTAACACCCCATGGTACTTCTTATCTGTATTTTCTAAGTATTTTTTAAGGAGATTGCTAAAAAATAGCTTTGGGGAGATGTATTGGCTATGTTTTTCAAGACATAAATTATAAACAAAGGTATAACGTACACATACTACAGAACTCCTCCACTCACTCTTCTGTTTCCTGCCTTTTTTCATTGCTATCAGAATCTGAGACTTGGTGCAGTGAATTCTACTTTACAATTACTGGCAGTTTCTCAAAGAAATCAACACTTGGAAATATCCATTTTTCTACCTCTTTCCCATTTACAAACAGATTAAATTTTTTAAAGCAATATAGAAGTAATTATTTCTTTGTTTTGGGTTTTGTTATTTTTTTTTTTCAAGAAAGCAGCATAAAATTGCTTTTGGTAAAATTATTTTTCTACAACAATGAAATTACTACTATATAAATATTGCCTGCAGGAAGGACCAGCAACAGAGGATGTAAACCGTTCCTTTGAGATGTGCCTTCATTGGAAAGGTGGTACATAGAAATGCTCTAGAAATTTGCACTAGGAAGAATTTACTGGGAATCAGATGTGGCATGAAGTATCTTAAAAATCCATAAATGACAACCTTCTTCAGCAAACCTTTCTACAAGTTGATGGGTTTGGATTTTGTTGTTGTGTTAATTTTTGATGTGGTTTTTTTTTGTGGGGTTTTGTTTGTTTTTTTTTTTCTTCAATTCTAATAAGCAGATTGCTTTAGTGAAATTAGCTTTCAAATATTAAAGTTCACATAGATATAACTGGAAGGAATATAAATCTATCTGTGCTCCTGTGCTTCTGTTAGACTCTTATTCCCAAATCATATTTCTATTAAAATCAGAAAACTAAACTATCTACCCACAAAAAAACCTGTATTTGACAGTAATTTAACAGTGACTAATATTACACAGAACATATACTTATTTAGACATAGACCAGGAGAATATTTTGAGAGAGGGGAAGAAAACTTGAAATATTTCGTCTATAAAACTAATCTGGAAAGGCATAATGGAAAAAGTAGGTGTTGCAATAAAGTTTATTGAGGTGGAAATGGCATTTCTTGTAGTTCAAAACCAGAGGCAATGACTCCTTGACTCAGATAACCAAGAATCAAAATAAAGGGGTTATTTTTGTTTAGTCCTTGGAGAAGTGGAGGAGCATTATGCTATGGCTTAATTCAAAACCAATCATAAATCCCTGTTCTTTAAAAAGCAAAGAAGCTACTTCTGCAGTACTGCTGTGTCATGGGTTCAGCAGATCCCTCTGTCAAAATATCCCTGTATCATATGATTCAGAGTCTGTATTAGCAAACAGGGGAATGTAGTGTCCTGTCCTTGGCCTTCAGCTGCCTCACATCCCTTACTGCAGACACCTGACATGTCCTCTGGCAGGTAACTCTATTGCTTGTATCTGCTGCATGCACTGTGTGGGCAGTTGTTAGAAGACAGCTGACAACCATCACTGTGAACAGGGCAACACTGTGCAGCTGCAAAGGAGTTGCAAATCCAGCCTTTTTCTTAGCTGCTCACAACCTCACCCTGCGTGGCTATACCTCCTTCCAGAATGCTTGTTCTAGGGAAGGATGCTGTATCATCCAGTATCCTCATGCTCTCAATAGCAAGAAGATGCTTTGCAGGTAGCTCTGTGCTCTACTGACAAGGGACTAAAACCAGCTGTTAGGCGTTCAGAGTGCAGAGGGTAAGTTTTTGTATTTACTGCCCTGCACATTGGGACTCCGACAATGTGAAAATTTTTTGCATGCATGAAAAAAACCTTATCTTCTTAGGCATGATTGTAACTTAACTCCTGAATATTACAGAAAAAAATGAAGAATGCAAAACCTTTCTATGATTTAATCTTCTTCCCCAGTTCCATATTTACACATGAAAAGCACAACTGCTGATTCTCCATTAAGTTGTAGACTCAACGAGACACTGTCTCAAACTGTTTGTGGCAGAAATAAATGTTGTGTTACAGCCAATTTCAGGCATCCTATGAGAGCACATCAGGATTGCTGCAGGGTGTTGAGATGAGACTTTTCCTTATAAGCTGCCTGGCTGGTAATTGAGATTCTGTGTGGAATTGTGTTCTTATGATTGAGAGACTGTGTAGGTGGGCTGTCCTTTAAGGAGGCTCTGGGCATGGTTTTATCAAAACTCTGGCAAGTCCCAAAAGGTTCACTCAGGGAGCCTGTTCCTTTTTTTCATTGTCAAGTTTACTCCTTCTGTCACTCACAGATCTGTTGCCAGATTAAATTAGCATACTTCCAGCTGTTAGCCTGCAGATTTCCCCTGTATTATTCAAAATACAGGCTAGGTATTTCAGATTCAAGAATTTACTAAAAAAAAAAAAAAAAAAAGAAAAATAATAATAAGCTATATGAGCAAGACCTATAAGGAAAAAAGTCTAGGTAATTACCAATCTCAGAATCACCCATTCGCAAGATAAATGCAACACATGCAAGTCTTTCAACTACAGCGTACATTGAAAGACCTTTGCTCTAGTGAAATACGCTTGCTTAAAAATGCCTTTTTCAAGTATATGTAGTCCAAACAGTGATCTCTACATTCCAAACTTCCTTAAAACTAGTGATTCTCTCTCTTTCCTTCTTGGTGTATATAGAAGCAAAGTCATAGCAGTTCTTCAAACAAAATTCTCAGGGTGAGACATACTGTATTAATGTGAGCTTTATTCTGTTTGCTGCTTCTTCCTGTACTATTGAATGCTGGAATCAGAAAACATCATGTAAGCAGAAAAGAAGGGATATAGTATGATTTTTATTTTAGAGATTCAACTTAGATTCTTATTTAATACTGATTTTTAGTTCATGCTGTAGTGGTTATATCCTCATTCCCTTACATTGATAGGTGTTGAGTTCCCCACCAAGCATAGAGAGATTGACTATCTGGCTCCCAAGTGTGATATAAACAAAAGACAATATTTTGATTTCTGATTATACTATCAAACAGATTATCCTGTTTCACTCCTCCAGGGTATGCATGCCTTCAGAGCCTTCTGAGATGCCAGGGAATGGCAGATCTGATTTTCATCAGCTGCAAGAAGGTATTTATGCAGATGATTAATGACTCCCTGCTCCAGGAATACCATTCAATGGTGGATGCGCTCCACTAAGTTCAGATTTCTCTGGCAGCATGATCTGTAACAAGTCAGCATTTGTATTCAGTATGCAATCCTCACTTTATATGCAGTCTAAAAGGAAAAGGTGGTTCAGTCCTGGCCTTAGTGGAAGTCTTTTGTTCCATTATGGATTCAGAGAAATTAGAATTGCCTTACTCAGGGTAAGACCAAGATTCTCTGCTGTTGTAACTTAGCTATTACCCTATACTATAGCTTTTTTATTTTTTACCACTTTGAATATAATTATTTCATTTTAGCTGTCTAAATTCTTTGCTATCTCTGCTTCCTCTCATTTTCTGTTTGTTATTTAAGCTGTCATAAATATATCCAGGACATGCAGTGCAATCTTAACTGTGGAAAGTCCTAGCTAGTTCTTATGCTACATCCGTTGCATTTCTGCAGTATTTTGATCATATTGAGAAAGACTTTTCTTTTCAGTAGAAAATTTAAAAACTCATAAAATCAACAAAGAATAAGAGCTACTTTGTCAAAAATCCCAACAGTATTAATTTTAAGTCAGGCAGATCTGTAATACTCAATGAATATTACACTAGTATTACACTAATGTAACAGTATTCCTCCCCTCTTTTTTTTTCATTTTAAGTAATTTAACTTTATTCATACATTAGAAGTTAACTTTCATTTTAAGAAATAATGAAATAAAAGGTTATACACTTTCTGCAAAGAAAATTTAATGGTTAAACCATTTTGAGTGTGAATGCTTCCTTCTTTAATGTGATTAAAACTTTGAATATGCCTGCCTCCCTTGATAGATTTACTATTCTTGCCCTAAAATTTTGGTAGTTTAATATTAATGGTTGTTCAGAAATTGTGAAGCTTATTCTAACAAAAAAAGTATCATACTTTACGTATTCAAGACAACATTATTTCTCAGATCTGTGGTGGAAATGGCAGTTCATATTGTCTCACAAAAGATAATGTGAGTGGAGTATGAGGACAGAACTTCATGGTCTTATTATTCACCTAATTGTGCAAGACACAAGTTTTAACCCTACAGCAGAAGTTTTGGACAATAGAACTTGATCATAGATTTTATACACCCTCTGGGCTTAGCTTGGGCTCATGGTCATTTAGTGAAAGAAAGGCTTTCTTTGCTGGTGAAAAGACTGACAAAATTTAAAAAAAAATCATGATAGAAAGCACTGAGGATTGGGAAAACAATTTTCTATGAGGTCTGATCCCAAACTTCTTTGATCTTATAGGATTTAGCTTCATAGTGTATTTATAAGGTGATTATCAGCAGTGTCTAAAGAAGTGGAGAAAAGGCATGTTATTATTTAGTTTATGTACTTTAAAATTATGAAGAAGATAATAGGGTATTATGTATTTCCTTAGTGGAGAATCAAACACTGTATTAGGCAAACTCAGAAGAGAAATGAATGGCCTTTATATTTTAGTCAGTGGTCTTATAAGAGTAAGGGAGGAAAAAAACCATTGCATATGACAAAAGTGAAACATAAAGAGCACTCTTGTAGTGTTAAAAGCAGGTGAGATATTGAGGAAATGGAGGCTGGTACATTAGTACTGAAGCTTGGGGAGGATGTGGTCATTAGAAGCTAGTGGCAGCAGTTTCAGGATAGGTTACAGGCTGGAAATCACACTGGAGAGGTTTGTGGGGAAAGACTGTGTTTGGTCAGTAAAACCAAGTGCCCTTACTGCTCCAGTCATGAAATTGTGTTCCTCTTAGCAGGACTAAATGTGGTTATACTAACTTGAATTTGGAATATTTTGTGATAACAAGTTACTTTGTGCCTACATTTTAGGTTTTGTTTCATTTCATACTTCTTTTCTCTTTTTGAACACAGAATAAAAGAGACAGTAGCAATTGTAAATCTGTTACAAGCAAAAAAAAAATTAATATTTAAGTCACATTCTAATGGGTTTGACTGTTTCTGTCATGTTCAGTATATGCTGGATGTGGTGACAGGGTTTTTTTTTTTTTCATAGAATCATGGAATATTTAGGGCTGGAAAGGACCTTAAGATCATCTGGTTCCAACGCCCCTGCCATGGGCAGGGACACCTCTCACTAAACCATGTCACCCAAGGCTCTGTTTAGCCCAACCTTGAATGTGGCCAAGGATGGAGCATTTACAGCTTCCTTGGACATCTCATTCCAGTGCCTCACCACGCTTACAGTGTTTTTAACCCATTACCCCTTGTCCTCTCACTACAGTCCCTAATGAAGAGCCCCTCCCCAGCATCCTTATAGGCTCCTTTCAGATACTTGAAGACTGCTATGAGGTCTCCACACAGACTTCTCTTCTCCAGGCTGAACAGCCGCAACTTTCTCATCCTATCTTCATACAGGAGGTGCTCCAATCCCCTGATCATCCTCATGGTCCTCCTCTGGACTTACTCCAACAATTCCATGTCCTTTTCAGGTTGAGGACGCCAGAACTGTACACAATACTCCAAGTGAGGTCTCATGAGAGCAGAGTAGAGGGGCAGGATCAGGTCCTTTGTCCTGCTGGTCAAGCTTCTTTTGATGCAGCCCAGGATATGGTTGGTTTTCTGCACATCTTATTTTAATTTATTGAGATCAAATATTTAAATTTTTATAATAAAATGACAGTTGGAGTGACATAAGGTGTCAGGAAAAATTACAAGACTTTGTATTGTGAATTAAGATAAATTAATATATGTAGATGTGCACACCCAACTAGAAATTTTTCTGTTTTCCTCATGGTATTTGAAGGATTTTCCCCCCCCAAAAAAGTAACGTCCGCTGGACACAGTGCTTTGTGGACAGAGTTCAAATTCTTCTAATATTTATGCAGAATTCAAAAGCAGTCAGGGGGCCTTGGGATCCCCTTATTTGCGATACCTTATTCATGAAAATTAAAAATGGCTGTTTGGCCTAGGGCTTTTGAGAGCACTTTAAAAAAAAAAGGCATAAAAATTGAAGAGAAATTCCTTTCAAAGGAAGGCATTCATGCTTAATACTAAACAGATACTCAACATCTCAGTTTTAATGCAAATGCTAGTAAGAATGCAAAAATATGTGCACTGCACAGTATAAATGTCTCTGCATAAAATATAAAAATCATAATAAGGTAAGCATTCATTTTAGTCCTTGTGCTGTATGCAATACAAAGAGAAGATACAGGCATCAGCATCATTATTTTCATTGTGCAAGCCCTGAATAAAGACCAAATTATTGAATAGTTACAGTAGAAGCTATCCAGACTTCTGGGCTGATTTATGGTTAGCACAAGGGAGATAAGGGTGATCACTGTGCCTGAAGAGAGGTGGACCCAAGTATGATTCTGAACTGTCAGCAAGGAGTAAACTCTCCTCTTTCATCTTTAGCCTTAACATCTGTCAGTAGGTGGGAACAAGCTGACATTTATGCAGCCATGCTTTCTCACTAATGCAGCCACAAGCTTTGCTGTGCTCCCTTTGCAGCTCATCTTTTTTTATCTTGTGCTTATACAAGCAACACTCAGCACCTCTGATGTGTAGGATTAAATCCTTAAAGCTGGCAGATTATATTTATAAAGTACTTCCGCAATCAGGATATTTGGTCTTTGGCAAGATTATCGCACCATCTTTAGTTAATTCGTGTATATCCAGATAGGAACTCTCAGTTGAATATGTCTGCAGGGGTTGTCTTCAGAGATATGAGCAACTATCTCAACCTCACATGTTCTGTATTTCACAACACAGAAATGATTTAATGAGTTAGTTGTGACAGTAGGAGTGAGAATGGCAGTTTGTGTGCTCTACACTTCCTACATAGAGGGAGAAATCAAAAAGTAGCAAAGGATGTAGGAGAAACTTAGCATATTTGCTGCACAATAGTGGCAAAGGTGGATTACAACTTTTGATCTTGCTTCATTACTTTATGTATTATTAATACTTACAGCAACTGACATACCTGAACCTCCAGAACTCGAAGTCCATAGACAACTTTGTATTACTGGTACAATAATAAAAAAAATTTTTAGGTTTTATTTACAAAACTTAATATGATCCCCTTTGGAGGGGTGGGGCTCCAGTCAGGTATATTGCATAGGCTGTGTTACCCATTGCAGGTCATTCCTAATTAATGTGTTAACTTGAGAAAAAAAGAAAATAGAAAGTAACAAAAATCCTTTGGGCCTGAAAATTGTGAAATTTTATTTGCAGCATTCCAGTCTGCACCAAGGGTAGCAATAAGCACAACTAGGAAAAGGTGGCAGGTGATATTTGTCAATAACTTGCTGTCACGGTCAAGAGACCTTTTTGTGTGTGTCTCAAAACAACATAAAGGATAGAAGGAGCTGAGGGATGCTCAGTACCTGTTCACAGTGAGCAGTGTGTTATAGCCTGGGGAGACGAGGGGCAGGGGGGCAGAGAAAGGATCCTGCTCCACCAAAGTGGGAGATGGTTTCCTGTGTTGACTGCTCTGAGGCCACTAAGACCAATTGCTGGGCTAACCAGCCAAGAGACAGCGGCACAGACACTGTGGTAGCTGCCAGGGCACAGCGTGAACTGGAGGTTTACCTGATGGCCCTGTGGATGTGTGTCATTTGTGGCAGGGTTCCTGGAAAACCTGACCCTATAAAAAGGCACCTGGCCTTCAGGTTCGTGGTGTGTGCCCCTTGTGCCTGGACCCCAGTGGAATCATGGACAACACGGACTACAAGAGAAAGAATTTCCATGCACTGACTGAGAAGGTGTTGCTGGATCCACAGGATGATAACGCTATTTCTCTGTTCTCTTTCCTTTCTTTTTTTCTCCTCCTATGGTTTTCTTGTAGGAATAAGAACCTGCCAAGACTTTGTTCCTCCTGAGACAGTTTTAGAGAGGTTTACAGTGAAATTATATTTTTTTCATTTCCCAACCTCTGGAGGGCCTGTGTTTCTCCCACAAATCGCTCAGCTGGGAAAGATCAGCTCCTTCCCACACCCGCTGAGCAGGCTGGGACACTTACTTTTGGGAGGTCAGGAGGCACCCGTTTGCCAGTCTGATGTGATCTTTGGAGAGGTATGCTGCCTGCCAGGGGCTCACATCAGGGATGTCACAGAGAGCTTTCAAGCATCTGATGAAACAGCACAAGGGGGAATGGCTTTAAAGTGACAAAGAGGAGATTTAGATTAGGTATTAGGAAGACGTTTTTTATTGTGAGGGTGGTGAGGCACCCAAACCATTCCATGATTCTATGATTAAAGAAATGCATTTTTTGGTCATACAGCAGCTAGTAAGGAAAAAATTTGCCACTGATGGAACAAATAACATTCACCACAGGAATATTTCCACTGAATATTTTTCAAGTTAATTCACAAAAAAAGGTTATCTGGGTGGGGGAGGATGAAAAGATGACTTGATGCAAAGAAAATTCCAAGGTAAAGAGAATTTAATTTAATTCATTTTATTTCTTTTTTTGTTATTTTTTTTTTTTAAATTGGTGGTATTATGTCTTTGAAAAAATTCCTAAAGGAGGAAGAAAAGATAAAATTAAAATTCTACCTTCCAGACCTAGTGCAGTTTCTGTTCATGTGTCAGAAAGATTGATTGCAGCATTTGAATGTGTTCTTACTTAGAGTTAGCATCCAAATAAAATCCTCTACAAATGGAATTACTGGTGTATTTTTGGCTTATAATCACCCCTAGCTATTGTTCTTTTTAAAAAGTTGCCTGCTGGAGAACTACAGTAGCAGTGTAATTAAAAGCCCAGCAGTAAAAGCTGTAATATTTGAATGCGAACAGTTCCAGAAAAGTATCTTCTGGAGCAAGAGTAAAGTACAAATACTCCTGTACCTTTCTTCAAAAAAATGTATCTTTTTTCTTCCCTCGCGGAGTGAAACCAGTGTGGCTTTTCTGTTTGTAGTTGATAAAACTGGTTGAAAAGCAATTATTTTCCTGACTGCAAATTATATTAAGTTCAAATTTGATATTAACAGCATTTTATTAATGAGAGTTTTAAATTTAGCACAATATGCAACTATGCCTATAGCAGGACAATTGTCATTATACCACACTTGCCTCAACACAGGGTCTATATGCAGGAAGAGGACTATGTGTTCTGTCAGCCTAAAAATAAGCTAACGACAATGAATATCTGCAGGTGACTGGTTCGATTGTCCAGGTTCAGGGTCATATTTGAAAGTAGCTTTGCTATCTTTAATGTTCCTTAGTCACTACATTTCTAATGGTAGCTTAAGCAAACTGGATGGGATTCCGAAAATGAGTTTCAGCTGAAACTGGCCAGTAAATTCCCAGTAAATTTACCTCTGAAAATAGTGTCCCTACAAACATGGTAGGAGCTGGGGTATATGCTACTGGCTGATGATTGCCTTGAGTTTTTCATAGAGTTTCCAAGTGGCAGGAGAATTCAGTCAGAAAATTGTCTTGGGGGGTTTCAAATTCACAGCCTAATTTCGACTCTGTTGGCAAAACAGTAATAGCTGACTGAGATTCATATCTTGCAAAAATGCTGAGTGCCTTTAATTTTACACACCGTTAGAGTCCTGAAGTTTTAAATTCCTATACATAAACTTACCCTTTTTTGCCGTATACAAAATTCATTTCAAAGCAAATATTTCTAGTCTTTTCTTGGACCACTTGTTGCTCCCATCTTCTTCCTTCGAATCTGTCTATGCTCTCTCTCTCCAAATACTCACTACTATGTCTGTCCTTATTTTACTTTGAATAATTCCCTGGAACATAAAAGGGTTAAATGCAGTTTCTGAAAAGGAAGAAATTAAACCCATGCTATTAGCAATCACAGTTACTCAGAAGCTCTGCGATTAAATGATCTGTACTTCTACATAATTTGAAATATAGAGAATTCTTTGAAGTTATGCGAGTAAGCTTGTTTGATGTAAACTATATCAGAAAAAAAGAAGAATCTATCAAGAACTGTCATTGTGATGTTGAAATTGCCCATACTTCTTGAAAGGAAATGGGAGAGTGGCTGTGAGTCTTGTAAGAGAGTGAGACCGCTGTGTGTGGGTGTTGTTGCAATAGGGAGAGCAGTCCAACAAGGGAAGCCCTTAACTATAAAAAGTACTTTTAACTCTTTTTTTAAGCTTATCATAAATGTAACTGAAATAGCCATAGACAGGTGTCAGTAGGCTGTCCACCAGTAAGTGTGGTTAAAGTGCAGGGTGTAAGCCAGGGGTGCATCCATTGCCCTGGCTGTGTGTTTTGGATAGAGGAAAGTGCTGGTTTAAGTATAGCAGAAAATGAGGGGGCCTGGAGCACAAATATGATAAGGAATGGCTTAGGAGATTGGGTGGAAGGGGTTAAGTCTGGAGAAGTCTCAGAGGGACCTTATTGCTCCCTGTAGCTACCTGAAGGCAGAGTAGAGCCAGAAGGTGGCCCATCTCTTCTCTCAAGTAGTGACAGGACGAGAGGAGAGCCTCAAGCTGCACCAAGGGAGGTTTAGATTTGGTATTATGAAACATTTCTCCCTAGAAGAGGCATGCAGGCATCGGAGCAGTCTGCCCAGGGCAGTAGTGGAATCACCGTCCCGGGAAATGTGAAAAAATCATATAGATGAAGCCCTTAGTGACATGGTTTAGTGGTGGCCAGTGCTGGGGAATGGTTACACTTGATGAACTTGCAAGTCTTTTCCAGCCTTGCTGATTCTGTGATTCGGTGAATGTCTTCTCTTTATTCCCCCCTTATGTATAAAAAATGCCTAGAAAGACTATTTTAAAGATTAATTAAGTTCTGCATGCACATTAGGGATAATTACTTGCTGATTTATAGTTGACATGTTTCCTGATGTTAATACTCAGCAGGTGTCTTGTTTGCATTTGAGAAAATGATACAGCGTAAGGACAAGTGTAAATCCTGTGTCAACAGTAATTATTCATAACTAGGTCAGGCATTAAAGGCATTTAAGGCGACTTTCATGTAGCTTTTCATTTTAAACTAAGTTATCTTAAATCCTTATTTTCTCAGGCACAGGCATACAAAGTTCACAAAATTATTAACTTTATGGAAACATCTAATTTCCCTATTTTAAACCTTGACATTAAGCCTACATAATTAAAATCTTGTGAACTATTGTGATTGATTCATTAACATGATTTAGAAGCTAATTAAAAATATTTCTAATTAATGCCTAATAATTTCTTTGGTTACACTTTGCTTTCTCTGGTATGAAAAAAATATTCTCCTTAAGCTCTTCATGTGGTTCTAGATTTTGGTGATATTTGTCCATCATAATTACTGGAAATACAAAGTACAATAGCTTAAAAAGAGTACCTGTGCTTTTTGCTTGTTGTTCCTTAAGTTTTTACCAGCATCCATTTCCTTGTCTTCACAACACAGCACATCATAGAATCATAGAATATTTAGGGTTGGAAAGGACCTTAAGATCATATAGTTCCAACCCCCCTGCTCTGGGCAGGGACACCATATTGGGCACTTTCAAAGAACCATCTGAGATCTCCATCTTGCATCCAGCATCCTTCCTTGATTTTATCCTCAGCAATGACGTTGTGAATGTGATTGATTCTGTAGTCTTAGTTTCTTCACTGCTAATCCCACTTCAGCCTCTTTGTGCTGGCTTCCTGTAGTGTCTATAAACACTTACTGGCATTAGCAATCTCTGTTTCCTCAAAGCTCTGCAGCTTCTTGTGCATTCTCATCTTATTCAATATGCTCCCTTTAGTTGATCATAGCCTCCTGCTGCCAACCTATTTTCATGTATTAATGCTGGCCTACTTCTTTAGTTCATGTTTGTTTATCGTCTTTGTTACTGTCTTGGCAGTCTGAATTTCTGTATCAGCCTTCAAACTCATTCTAATCCTATCACTGAGCACTGTTTAATCAGAAGAGTCTTTCACTTCCATGCCACAAGGTCTTGGTAGGTCTTGTAGAAAAGAATCATAAAGAATCTTATCTCCATGGATTTTATCCATGAAACATTCCCTGAATTATCTACTTTATTTGGCCTTTACATTATCACTTTAAACACTTCATAAGACTGTGCTTAGCCTACATCACAGTCTTACTGCAAACTATTTAGTATATGACCTTTGCAAATTTTGATGAAACTGTGATAACACTATGCCACAGGCAGAGTATTATTAAAAATGTTTAATGCATGACTTGACAATTTATCTTAAGTACTGGTTCCTTATTTGCAAAAGTATACATTTTCATTAGGCTATTAGCTTAAACATTAATATTTACTTATGTATTGCTTTTGTGGTGAGTCTAACAGATACTTGTGGTCAGTCTCGTAGAATAAACATCACAATGTAGCATGAAATTCATATGCGTGTGATGAAGGCATTTTTGTCAGTGTGCTGATGAGTAAAGCAACTTTTTGTCAGCAGAACCTCAGATACATAGGGAAATGTATGCTAGAGGTCTTTTAGTCATAAAAATATCATCCTAGTGTGCAGAATTTACTGTGTACTTCATAAGTAAACAGAAACATATTTTTTTCTCTTGAGATATAAAATACTATTAAAAAAACATAAATAGCTTCCTTGGGTAACTTGGAATCTAAATGAAAGTTTTATCAAAGCATTGGCAGAATGTATTTAAAAATATCTGCTCAGAGACCTCAGGAAATTACTTTTTCTATGGCTCAGATTAAATATTTCATGACAATACATGCTTACATATTTGTACTTGCTATGTCAAGATAAAAAACTCAAACAAACAAACAAACCCCTCTTTTTATAGTAAATACACTTACTCAGAATACAGTCCCCTTAAAAAACAGAAGACTTGACCTGGGTTGTGTGCTGAGTCTGCAGGGTGAATGTTGTTTTATGATGAAAATGAACATGCAGGAGCATTCTTCACTGACATCTTCTGAAACTGGTTTGTTAATTTAACACTTGAAGAAATGCATAGAAGACCACAGCAATTTGTACTGAGAGTAAGGAGAAGCACATCTAACTTCAGAACTTCACATTGGTAGAGAATTAATTGAAGGAAGCACAAGCTGCTTTCTTTTCTTATTTTTAAAATTAACAATATTTTAAGTTAAAACCCTTTTTCTGGAATTCATGTGATATTACTCTTTCTCATGAGCATTTTAGAATATTAGATTACCTGTAATTAAACGTTGATAAACAAAACTGATCACAGTTTATTCTAGGAGTAATATGTGACTATGTGACAGCATCTCTTTTTTGACATAATTTCTCCACACTTGCATTAAGTCTGTGTTGTCATCATCTTCTCCACCCACCACAACACTCCCACAACCTAGAGTAAAAGAAAACAATTCAACAAAAACCCACAAACCCCCAAAACTAAACAGACAAAAAGCCAAAAAAAAAAAAATTCCACAGCAGCTTTTCTTTCAGTCACGAAAGTTTTACTTGGTTCATGAAATATTCTATTTGTTTGGATTCAGAGCTGTTCCCTCCTCAGATGTAATTTGAAAAGGTACACATCTCCAACCTTTGCTTCTAGGATGTCCTGTCTGATTCACTCTAAATTCTTCATGAGCATCTCAGAGAAGCTGTCTCTTAGCTTTGTGTTCAAATAGCAAACATTACTCTGAAGCAGCCACTTTTCTGCCATTCAAAGCAGCTAACTTTCTGTAAGCAATAGCAGAACCTCTTGGCAAAGGGCCTGCTTCATAAGGAATTTTTCCAAGAAATAGATAATAAATCTTTACACTTTTTATTTGACGTCAGAAAATGTTAGCAAGTTTTATTGTTTGATTTAAATGTTGCTTCTTAACACTCTTCAGCCTGGAGATTTTTTTTTCCCCTCATATGCCTGAGGCATAACATTGCAAAAATATTTTCATCTTGAAGAAAACTAGAAATCAAACCTTCACTCATTTGATGGATAAAGGCCATGGTAGAACCTGTAAAAATTCCATGAAAAAAAAAAATCTGAAAATGTCAAGTTTCTTCAGTTTTCTAAAAGACACTAATCTCGTTTGTTATGTTATTGCTGGTTCCTGCCTTTTTTTGTTTTGATTGAGATCCTACCATGCATTGGCTTCTATGTTGTACAGCCATATCTTTGAAGACAAACTGTCTTAAAGATCTTTAAATACACTTCCTAATGTTCTTGACATGCAAATAATTTTATGCCTTTTTTATGAAGCTGCATGAACTCTTTTCTTTTTGTAACTCTGTATAGGGACCAACTCTAGCTATTTGTTAGCGTAGGTGGGATTACCAATTACAGTTCCCTCTATTCACTTCCTAAATCCTCAATAAAGTAGTAATAGAAAGCAATTAATCACACTTGCAAATTTTAACAGGAAACAATTATTGCTGGCAAATCATAAATGTTTCACATTTACAAATTTGCACTTTTTTGGCATGTGCACCTTCCTGGAAGTTTGAAGTCATTTTCTGCCTCCCTTTAAGTATGAATGCAGAAGTTTCTTTAAATGTCTGTGATTTGGAAGAATTAAGTATTTAGGTCTTCTGATCTTGTACCGCTCACTATAGACTTAAATAGAGCTTGGCATGCTTGCAAAGATGTGATAACTGATTCAGTCACAGATTATAGAAATAGTCTAGAAGTTGATGGAAGAAATAGAAATCTTGATTTTGAAACCTGTATGTTTTTTAAAATTATTATCTACAAATGATGATTTCTCTTTCAATGTTATTTTTTTTGGGACCTTACTCAGTATTTATGAATTTTTTCCTTTTTTTCCAGATGACAGTTAAAGTTTACTGAATCTTGACAGTTGGTAATTAAAGAACGGAAATGTCATGAAATAAAGCATTAAACCTTGAACTAATGATAAACAATAATATATGCACATTGCTATGAAACATTACAATTTTTTTATATATGTTTTCTTCTGGTACTTTTTTATGATCATGTTCATGGAAGCAAAGTAATGGATTAGTGGACATAAAAAGGTGAACAAGCCTTTAAAAACTAAAGCTAAGCAGGAAAAAAAGATAATATAAAGTTGTTTTACTAGAGTTAATAAACCCCACATTCTGAGAAAAATATCCTCGAGCCATTTGTTTAAACAAGCATTAAGCTTAGCAGTACTACACCATAACATGATACTCCAAATTAAACTTTTGCATCTCAAGTGACCTTTATAGCAGTTTTACAGTTCATAAATTCTTTACAATAGTGCTCTGTGGAGTAGTTTTAATAAATCTTGATTGTGCTGTAAATGTTATAGCACATACTTGAAATGGCATTTCCAGTCTTAACAAACACTAGTGTGGAATGATTCCCCTATTCCATATGGAGAATTTTTCTTCAGTATTCATAAAATACTGGAGTATATTCCAGTAATGAAGAGGAAAATACAAGTAACCCAGTCCTATTGAGAGAAAAAAAATGACTGAGAAATGTATTTGTCGAAGTGGATAGAAAGCATGCTGGCTCCTCACATACCAATAGGAAACCATCTTCAGTTTGCAGAGCCCCTAAAGTTCTCCAAGATAACTGGATAAAGACAGGAGTGTTTTCCATTTTCTATTTTGTTTTAAGAGTTGTTTTCTTGGCATAGATCTAGAGAACCTTAAACTGTGTGGCCTGTATACCTGCTTATTCTCATTTATCTGTTTAATATTTTATTTTTTTTTAAGGGGTGGATTTTTTGATATTTTTTGTTTCATTTTTTTAATTTTTTTTTTGTTATTTATTTTTAAAAGAGTATTTAAATACTGTACTGAAAGCATTCTAGAAATGTCTTAAGTGGTCTGTTTTGATAATGATTTTTTTCAGCTGCATATCCTTCATTTTTTAGGACAGCTGTTTATTTACTCCTTAACCTCTTTTCACATATTTTATATATATTTGATCAAAAACCATCACACATGAGCCATCATTTTGAGACAGCCATGAGATCCTCTATCTTAACATTTTTAAGAGTTCGTTTATGAATATGTTTTCTCATTCTTGTATGCATAATTTCTAGTTTGTATATAGTCATACATGCATAGTTTATTGTCTACACCTATGAGAGTCTTTTCCAGTGCTCATAATTTTCACAATTTTCTTTTCTTTTCTTGATCTCAGCTCAACTTTTTGTCCTCACTGTATTTTTATCTTTTCTCCATCTTTTCCCAGATGTGAGAACATGAATAAACTCTATCCTTTCTCCCTTATATAGTCTGTTAAAGGTGTTTGTACTCTGATAAATTTAAGCATTTGAAACTACAAGTTTTCAAACTTTACTTTTTCTGTAGATGTTACTTTTGAAAGTAAGCCAGGCTTTAAAAAAAAAACATGAATGCTAAATTATGGATTTTTAAGTAAGAATTCTAAGCCTTTATCATCTTAAGGATCTTATTCATAAAAATGCACAAATTAATGATGAATTAGTGAAAATATTACTACTGCCATGTATGTTCTCTTCTTTCCTTAAAATAAGCAAAAACTACAAGATGTACAAACCCGTCTCTTCTGTTTGAGGGATACACAGTGTGACTTCGAGAAAGTGCAATTATATTGATCAAATAATTTGCACATAAGCAATGAATATGGAATATTACAATGAAATAAAATAGCTTATTGGATAGACAAATGCAATCAAACTGTAATAGTGAATGTCTGGTATAAATTAACTAATACAGAAACTCCATAAAAGAAAAATTATTATAAGTGTTTCTGTAAGAAAATATATAATGTAATGTTAATGGACCTGGGTTACAGATCCATTATTACTACCAGAGACAATGGTCTTTAACAGTAGTTGGTCTGCAAAGGCAGTTTAATAATGAATTACACATTCCAAAAATGGTCTGTTCCTCCTGAGGATAGAAATATGTGGGCCAAGTTATGTCTTTGGAGCAATTTAAAGAAGACAGAGGTTAATAGTCTCTATAATTTACAGAACCTGTAATGTGGTCTTAAAGAAACAGTCAACTTTTGGAACATATGGTACCTATACACTACGCTGTGGTATTAGGAGTGGGAGTCAATTTAAAATGTATTGTTTTGATTATTTTGACTGTAATTATAGGATGTGTTTTTTGATTTGTTGGGTTTTTTTTTTTTCAATCTTTAATGCTTTACAGTTACACTGTAAACAGCTAAATGCATCTGAAAGGACTGTTAACATAGACAGCAGAACATGTCGTTTAGCAAGAGTGATACAATCAGTGAATCCTTGATTGTTTTCTAGATTCGCTTATACTGTTTTTGAGACTCCCAGGGGGAATCTCTGATATTTGAGTTTTTTGTGCCACATTTTTGCCTTCAGATTATGTTGAGTAGAATTTTGAAGTATATGGTTTTATAATTAGTTATATTAAACACAATACTTTAATAAATCCCAATTCATTGGTCTTTATACTTTGTGAGATAAAGATTTCTTGGCTTTGAAAGATAGATGAAAATTAAACTTTTTCAACCTTTTTTTTTTGTGGTTATTGTCAGATGACAGTGGTTCAGGGAAATCTCAAGTGAGAGTAGGTTTTGGATGTGCATAGAATTATTGGAAAATTTGAAATCACTTCTGAACTAGATGAGGCAAAAACGGGAATGGAAGCATAAAGAAGCAAATACTTTTCATGAATGGCAACTATCACTCAAGCTTTCTGTTTAGTCAAAGTAAAACCTAGCAAAGTAGAAATTAACTATTACAACACTACAGTGATCAACTTGTTGGCCAAAACTACCTCAGAGCCCAGAATCTTAGGTCTTGTAGCTTCGTGCAAATCAGAAATTTCATTTTATATCTTAATTATTGTGTCTATCAACACTGAATAGGTCTGATTATAAATTAGAGAATCTCATGAGCGTGTTGCTGCTTGCTCTATTGCCCTACTTCATCCATTTCTACTCTTGATGTGTTCTTTCCCCTCCATTCTTTCCTTTTTTGTCACCTTTTTGCTTTCTTTCTCTGTAGTCTCCATATTGCGTAATCTCTCCCTCCCTGCATCCTTTCAGTTTTTAGTTGCTAGAACTGTAAGCATTGATGTGTGAGAGCTGAAAGAACTTCAGTGAAGGAAATTCTGAGGTCTCCAGAGAGTTTTTAAGAATTGTCTCTTTTTCAGTAACTGGTGTTTACATATTGCTACTTCTAAAACTAAAAAAAAAAAAAAAAAAAAAAAAAAAAAAAAAAAAAACAAAAAAACCCACAAAGACTCAATTCTCTTTAAGCTCTTCAGGTTTAAAATTGTTTAGATTTCCATAAAAGAAGTAAGACTAGGTCACCCCTCTTGCTTAGCTAGAGTAACTTCTGTACCTAAATCTCACAGACTTTGAAACAGAAGTTAGTCTTCAGAGAATGTTTAAGTATGGGCTCAAAGAAAAACAAAGTCTAAATTGGTAAATGTTTCTGCCAGCTTCCAATGTATAATGCAAAATAGAAAAAATTTATAAGCTTGGTGTTACCTTTTTTTAGTCTGTGCAATATCCTAGCTGGTCATAAAAAAGTGCTACATATGATAGCCAACCAATAGCCTAGTAATATTTTGGGAATGCTGCATTCTATTATAACCTGCTCAGTGGAAAAAGATGTGACTGAGAACAAGATATCTGGGACAGAGCCACTGAAAAAAATTACACTTCTACATGCATAAATAAACTGCACTAAATTGAAGGGTCAGAAAATATCTGGAGTTTATATTCCTTTTAAGCCATATTCCTACTAAGAAATGAATTCAACTTGTGATGCAAACCTTAACCTTGCAATACAAACCTTAATACTCAGTGGCAGTATCAAAAAATCTGAATAATTTCAAGAGCCACCAACAACAAGGGTAGGCCTCTGAGATACATTTCCTGACAGAAAGAGGCAAAATGTGATTTGTTTTGAAATATCTCTTCTTAGTGAAAATGCACTGGGATTGTTTTGGAAAGTAATGCCAGTGTTCAGTCATTTCTTTGACTGTAAAACATGCTCAAAGGGAGACCTTGGCTATACTGAAAATCAGCTGGAGAATTTTTGCTACTTATGGCTATGAACCATTTCTAAAATCATCTCTGAATTGGGAATGTTCATTAAAATATATATTTGAGGCTATTTATATTGAAGCATTGTTATTTGTGAATACCTTTTGCATAGAAAAGCGAAACTTGAGTAACACTGAGTGCAGTACTATTTTCTATGAGAAATCATGCTGACTGAATACCACCCACAGGTTGGATACCGTCCAGTTAAGTCATCCTCTTCTCATTTATAACCATCACTCATGTAACATACATTCCAAAACACATGCAAAGATTTATAGCAAAAATACATCACCTAGAATAATATGTATTAGTTTTAAATATAAGCTATCCTGAGCCTGAGTGACAGTCTGGTTTTACTGCCTAATAATGCAGAACTTGAAATGTGCAGAGTGGCAGATTTTACTTGGCTAATCATAAATAATTATTCTACTTCATATGGAAAAATGTTTTGGAACAGGGTGTTATGAACTTATCTTCTTGGTAACAGAAACTGGTTTAACCTTTCACCAGCAGAAAAACAGCTCAAGGAGGAGTAATTTAACTGTTGACAATTGTGCCCAGACACTAATAAAACAGTTTTCTGAAAAATGGTGATAATGCTGGTAATAGGAGGAAGAAAAGTCCAATTCCAGTCAATTTTTCTACTTCTTTCATCTGCCTTGTAAAATAGATCCAGCATTATGACCTTCCTTAAGAGATGAATTGTTGTTTGTTTATTTTTTTTTAAATAATCCAGGACAGCTCAGTCATATTTACCCTACGATATTCCTTTGAGTTATTTCAGTGGCCTTGAGAATTTAGCTGATTCGTATTTTTACAGAGCACAACATTTAGGCAAGAATACATCCTTGCCTTGAATCTAAAATGTTTTCCTAGGTTCAGCAGTAGCAGTCATTTTTCTCCTTCTTAGTAGCTGGTACAGTGCTGTGTTTTTGACTTTTGGCCTGGGAACAGCACTGATAACACCAATGTTTTCAGTAGCTGCTTAATAATGTTTAGTCTGACCAAGGACTTTCTGCGTTTCATGCTCTGCCAGGGAGAAGGGGAAGCCAGGAGGAAGCAGGCAAGACACCTGACCCAAACTAGCCAAAGAGGTATTCCATACCACAGCGCATCATGCCCACTATATAAACTGAGGGGAGTTATCTGGGAGGATTAGATCAGTGTTTGGTCAGGCTGGGGTATTTGTTGGCAGGTGGTGAGTGGTTGTATTCTCTTCCCTTGTTATTTCCCATATCATCATTATTATTGGTGGTAGCAGTAGTGGTTTGTGTTATACCTTAGTTACTGGACTGCTCTTATCTCAACCCGTGGGAGTCGTATTCTTTCAATTCTCCTCCCCATCCCTCCAGGGGCAGGGGGGAAGGAAGAGGGGGAGTGAGTTAGCGACTGTGTGGCTGATTTATGGATGGACTTAAACTACGACACAAGTGAACAACCAGCATCAGGTTGTGCTATTTTTGGCCCCTTCTAAATGATTTGTCACGTGTGCATTTCTGTAACTGTTTATCTATTTCCACCCAGCATAAATGGAGACTAGAAGCTATGCTAATCACAAAATTGAAGATTTGTCCAAGGAGGATGTAGAGTTAAGACAGATTACTACATTGATTAGATAAGTAAAATAATAATTGTAAAAAGGCTAGATAACAAAAGAAGAAAGGGGAAAGGATATTTTGATAATTTTTTACTTCCAAGTAAAGTGAGTTTCAAAGCAAAACAAGGATTTGCGCAATACTTTTTAGAGAAACTTGCAAATATAGCCTACAAATATAGTAATTTGTGCAAACCAAAGTTCACAGGTATTTCCAGGTGTTTAGATGTTTCTTTTTTGAGTTGTATTTTAGATCTCAGTGCTGCTGAAAAATATGGTCCAGTCCTGCATGTGTATATCCAAATTGCTATTCAATTTACACTTTCATATTCCAACACATACTCTGTGAAAGAAAACTGATGTGAATACATAACACTGTATAATGAATGAATGAAATCTTAGTAAAGGAAAAATCAGCAAACAAAACAAACAGGAAAAAAAAAAAGGCTAAAGTAAAAACATAGAAACAAAATAAAAATGGTGAAAGAAGCCAATGAGTCTTAAATACTTGCTTTCTGACTTCTGCTACTCAATGGAATAGGGTTAGTAGATACTCTTCTCATGGGAAGAATATCGTACACTGGAAAGATAGGGCCTAACACCTTTCTCCCTAACCTAAAGAAGGAGATGAATATCCAGGAGCAACAACAGAGAAGTTGCCTACAAGTAATTTCATTTGTGTATAGATGTTTTGCTGGCGACTGAGGTTACATAACTGCAGGAAATCTGTCCAGGTTTGACATACATTCCAAAGCGCATGCTATATCTTTCACTGCGTCATAAAATTTTCAAAAGCACGCTGGAGCTGAACATAAATATTATATGGCTGCATTTTAACTGGGCACTCCATATTCATTGTGACACGGGGATAATGAAGCTTTCTGCTCACAATTCTATTTCAAGTTCCTTTTCTCTTCTATTGCAACGGATTTCCAAAACTAGGTTACTTCAAGCACAGTTCCCATTCAAAGTTCAGTTTCTGGGAGCTGAGGGTAGAGTTGTGCTTATTTCTCTCCTTATTTCTGAGCACTGAAAAGCAAGCTCTGCTGAAAAAGCTTGCATTGTGTTTAACATGAAAATGGTCTTCAAAAAAAAGATATAAAAGATTGCTGCAGAGAGGAAAGGGATAAACTGGTTTCCATATCTGGAATACATATGACAAGAAGTAAATTAAAGCAAGGTAGATTAAGGCTGAAATACCTCTGAAGGCTTTCTATCTTTAAGAACCGTATAGTTTTGGGAGACTGTGGAAGCACCATGACTGGACGTTAGGCAGTATCTGTCAAGCATGGGCAAGGTGCACTTGATTTTGGCTTCAGGAAAAAAAAATAGAGTAGATTATCTCCTAACATTCCTGCCAGCTGTGTTTTCTGTTATTCTTGGTGACTAGACATTAGAAAGGAATCATATGTGATTTATTTGTGTGCCAATGGATACTTTAGTTTCTTTCCATTTGAGTGATTAATTGTTCTAATGCAAAGTTCCCAGAACTTTACACTACAGTTGGTAAACCTTTTGCACAACTAAGAAGTTGTTAAAATATGGCATCCAAACCCACATTGAGACTGTTGTCAAAGTTTATAATAAATTTTTTGCATGTTTCTTAAACACATTAATTAAAAAATAGATTTGATGAACACATTCAGTGAATCCCTCCCTAGCATGACAAATTCTAGTTCATGTTTCCCTTCAGACTCGGAAAAAAAAAAAGTTAATTATTCATCCACTAACACCACTGTGGATAATGACATCTTAAGAAACTGATGATAGCAGACATGTACAAGTACGGAAAAATACTATAGCTCATTTGTGACTGATTCTACAAGTTTGTTGACTTGAAATGGGATGAGAATAGCATGTGCTCTTTTTCTAAACAATATTGCATAACAATGCTGTTCCTTTTGCAATGTTTTAGAATTTTTAAAACCTTTTAGTCCTTTTTCCTCATACAAGAAAGATGATTTTTCTCATTGATCATCTGTAGAACCAGCACAATATCACTGCTCCTGTGAAAAAAAAGCAAACCACCAACATTTAACTATGTTGGATAATTAACTATGTTTGATAATTAATTTGCAAAAGGGAGGATCTGGTCCAACAAGCAAATTAAACAAAGATGAAACCTGAGTAATTCAAGAAGGGAGAGAAGGAGGGAAATGAGTGATATTTCAAATTTGCAAGGCAAATTCATGGAAGATGACAACTGAAGGTCACAGTAACCTTACGGAATATTACATATACGAACTTATATTATCAGAGTATTATTATTGCAAAATTTCCTTCTAAAGCCATGGGAATGTTTCACTTACTTTTCTGAAAAAATATTTTCAGTAACAATTCATGGTAAACCCCTACTCAGTTTCTGTTCAGTCCTTTTTGTAGGGTTGGGATACCAATACAAATTTGTTTTTTGTCCAAATTCTGATCACTTTTATTTTTAATCTTCTAGACTTGAGTATCAAGTACAAAATGATTTTTTAATTATTGTTCATTAATTTCTCAGTCCCAGAATTAAGAAAATATGATGTTGAACCCCATTGATCTTAACTTTAATTTCAGCACTTACTGAAAGAGAGTGTAGCTTGAAGAAACTTACATTTTTCAGCAAAGGAAACTCCTGGAGGTTGCAGCTGAGTTGAGAGATGCCACGATTATACCATTTCTGTTGCTTGTTCATGTATCAATAAGAATTAATTAAAAGCTGTGAGATGCATGCATTGATAGAGGGCCATAGGTTGTACAAACTAGTGACATAGATTTTACCTTGCAATCTGGATCTCTGTTTTGGGTTTGCATGGCAAGGATTTGGTATGCAGGGGCTAAAGGAGTGACTTGTGTGAGCAGATGCTAGAAGCTTCCCCTGTGTCCAGTAGAGCCAATGCCAGCTGGCTCCAAGAAGAACCAGCTGCTGAGCCCTTCAGCCGTGGTGGAAGCACCTCTGTGGTAACATACTTAAGAAGGGAAAAAAATTGCTCTCTGACAGCATCTGCAGCCAGAGATAGGTGTGAGAATATGTGAAACAACCCTGCAGACACCAAGGTCAGTGCAGAAGGAGAGACAAGAGATTTACCTGTGGCCCATTATGGAAACCATGGTGAGGCAGGCTGCCTCCCTGCAGCCCATAAAGGTTCACAATGGAGAAGAAATCCACCTGCAGCTTTGTGAGGACCCCACACTGGAGTAGATGGATGTGATTAAAGGAGGCTGTGACCATTGGGAAGCTCATACTGGAGCAGAATTCTGGCAGGACCTGTGACCCTGTGGAGAGGAGCCCACACTGGAGCAGGTTTGCTGGCAGGTCTTATGATCCCATGGGGAACCTAAGCTGGAGCAGTCTGTTCCTGAAGGACTGCGCCTGATGGAAGCAACCTGTGCTGGAGCAGTTCATGAAGAACTGTGGGAAGCCTGTGAGAAGGACTCACATAGGAGAAGGTCATAGAGGACTTTCCTCTGTAGGAAGGACCCCATGCTGGAGCAGCAGAAGAGTGTGAGGAATCCTCCTCTGAGGAGGAAGGAGCAGCAGAGACAATGTGTGATGCACTGACTGCAACTCCCATGCCCCATCCCCCTGTGCTGCTGGAAGGAAGGAGGTAAAGAAAATTGAGAGTAAAGTTAAGCCTGGGAAGAAGAGATAGGTGGGGGAAGGCCTTGCTAAGGATTTTATTTTATTTCTCATTATCCTACTCTGATTTGTTTGGTAATAAATTCAGTTAATTTTTCCCCACTTTGAGTCTGCTTTACCCATGATGGTAATTGTGATTGTTCCCTGTCCTTGTCTTATAAGGACCTTTATAAGGGTCTATTTAAGCTTCAGAATTTATTTATTTATATCAACAAGACTACATAAAAATGTTGTAATTCAACTTTGAGACAATAAATTTGTTCTAGCTAAAAGTAACAGCAATTTACAAACATTTCCAGTGCTCCTGTTCTTATTTGAGCTAGAACAACCTGTCTTCCAAAAGAAGTCCTTGTAGATGTTTACAGCAATTAAAAAAAGAGAGAAAAATAGCTATATATTTCTCATATGTACAGAAAATCAGAGAAATGTTCTAGAAAAAACGAATTACTCAAGAAGTGGGCTTTAGGCTTTTGGAATTGACTCTTGCCCTCCTTTGGGAATTAGGACACCAACAGAGATGTGTATTGAGAGATTTTAAAAGTAAGTCCTTCAGGATGGTAGTGTCGGAAAGGCAATTCTCGCACGACAAGCTTTGAAACATGCAACATGGAGGCACAGATTTTATTCTGAGCATGATCTAAGGTTTTCAGTTAGCAGATGACGCGTATCCTTCTCCTATTGTCACCGTGTTAAACTAATCACTTCACTGTCTCCTGCAGTACAGATTTATGGCTACATGCCTAGCACTCTGTGTATTAAACGCAACTGTCCTCGGCTTTGAAAAATGGAGCAGTGCTGTAGCAACATGCTGGAGAAAGTAGACCTGCCTATAAGAGGAAATGCAAGGAATAATTATTTCTTTATCTTGTTGTATATTTCTGAAGAGCAGTATAATGCCTCCCTTTGAGAGTCAGAAGATCAGCTCAGTGTTCAGCTTGTGACGAACTCAGACTGAGCTGTTTAGGAGCAGAGAATTAACTGAGGAACGTGTCTGTATCCACTGTATCTACACTGGTTTCACATTGCTGGACAGAAAAAAATAGTTGTACTGACCAATTAATAGTTAGCTGTTGCTAATACTCATCCAGCAGGGACTATCATGTTGCTAACAGGAAGAAGTGTAAATATGGGGTTTCAGAAGACTTCTTTGTTGTAAAGATGCAGTTTTACAAGCTGTTATGAGTGAAGGGAATTCTGCACTATATGTCTTCCAGACTCAAAATATTCCTTCCATAAACTATTGGCTACTTTCCTTTCATACACTTGCCCTAGGGTTTTTTTGTTTTTCTTTTGTTTGTTTGGGGTTGGTTGTGTGGGGATTTTTTTTTTGCCTACAGGTTGTAATTCATAATCCTATATAAACATAAAGCCTTATACTATTATTCTCATTTTTATACAGTTGCAGGGAGAATGATGGGAAAAATAAATCACTGCCTGATAATGTACTATAAATCTTGTGGTATTTCTGGTGGGTTTAATACTATCCTTGTAAAATAATGCTCTGATTGCATGGGGAAATGTCAGTCTGGGTAAATTAGCTGAATAAAAGTGGCTGATAAATGTTATAATAGTTATTCTTGGGGTCACCTTGAAAGCTGTGCTAAAAACAGGCCATAGTCCTAGCCTCACATTAAAACCCAAGAGCCACAGAGATTTAAAACACACCTTCTTTCTGTTTCTTGGTCTTGTTTTTCAAAGGAAATCACTAAAAGGTAAATTTTGACTGTAACATGTACTATAAGAGATTGATGATTTAAACTTATCTATTGTAAGCTTAAGCCTGTCAGTCAGATAGAACTGCTGCTTCCGGCAGTATGTGGTAAAAACAGTAGGGCTCTGTAAAGTACTTGAATTTTCAGATTAAAAGGTATTGGAACAAGAAATTAACAAGTGCAAAATGGGATGGACAGTCATGATGTCTGTTGGTGTTAAATGAAATCAAGCAACTTGTCATGAAGGCCAGAGGCACAAGCTTTCACTGCTCAGCGAGGAATCAGGTACGCTGTCTCCATGCCTTATGCTGCTGTGAGTTTATCCAAATGCAGTTCAAGTCAACCTCTTTCTCAACTACTAAGTATATAGCTGATGGGGAAAAAAAAATAAGTCGTTAGTGTTTCTACTCACATATCATTATCAAATCAGAACCTTTTCCACAAATCTTAAAATATCCTGCAGAGATAAAATTGTCTTCCTTCCTACCATTTTCACTAGCAAATACGTTGTTTGAATGAATTTCACAACAAATCTGAGTGCTTTCTTTGTTCATCAGATTCTTCAGTCAGATAAGAAATTGCAGAGCAAATTTAACAAATATTTTTACACTTTTCAGTAAGAAAAATATATTAAACCCCCCTGTTTTTCTCTGTTCTGAACAGATAGATGTATAGTCATATAAAAAAAAAAAGAATATGGTTTACATATTATACCACGTTTTACGTGTTATACCATGCATGTAAGAACAAGGAGGTTTATACGCTTCTTGCTTCTGCTCCTGCTCCACAATTTGTTTTCAATTAAGCACTGAAGCATGAAGATAAAGCAATGTAAAAAAGACAACAAATACTACAAAAGAAAATATGATATTTCCTCATAGGACAAAGCAAGGCATGGGAATGGTATGGTATTCACTGTAAAAGAAATGGGGGTACTAGATGTGCCCAAAATAAGACCTAGTTCACCTTGGTATACTGAGATACAATCAAGCAGATGTAGACCATCATCACTTCTTGTTTAAAACCCCTCTTTTACAGTAACAAAATATCAAACCTTTGGACATTGTCCACAGAAAGCATTTTCTGTCCTGGAGAAAGCAGGAGTTTTTGGGTTAGTTTTTTTTTTTTTTCCTTTTGGTTTGGTTTTCAAGAATACAAATTAAAGATTTTTTTTATACAATAAAAATTCACTTTATGCAATAAATTACACTTTTATACAATATTTATTCTCTTTCTGGCTCTGTTCAGTAGTCCCATTATACACTTGCTTATGTATTCTCTTAGGAAAGCCAGATATCTGTTATCATCTAAACTTCTTGATACTTTCAAATTCAAAAATTAATTTGAGGAAATGAATGATACCTGCATTTATGTGAATACTTATGGGAATGAAACTACTTTAACTATACTATTTGCCACTGTTTTTTTGCTTAAATATGTTTTGTTTTGTTTTTGTTTTGTTTTTTTTTTTTTTTTTTGGGGCGGGGAGGGTGTTACTTGCTTTTTCTCCCTAATAGAGATTGTCTTTTTCAGGCATATTTTGAACATTGCTGGCAAGTTTTAGAGGATAATTACAGTTAGTCGGAGATTAGGAACTGATCAAGTTTACACCTTGTAAAGTTATACAGTTATCATTTTTAGTATTTTGTAAATATTCTCTCATGTGACATACACCGTTATTTCCTAGTTAAAATTGAATTTATTAAATATTGATCCAGAGAGCATTTTTATTTTTTAGTTTTTGGAAAGAATAGAACACAGATACTATTGAATGCTTAAATATCTTTTGAGACCTCCTTAATTTTTTCTCCTTCACTATTAAGTGCCAGGCCTATGTTTGATTTTCTTCTTTTACAGAACCTTATCATTTTCCCTTTTATGTTCCTGTGCTTTTCTGATCATATCCTTGTGGGGCTCTATCTTCCTTTATATTCATGTTTAGACCTGTAATAATCTTTCACTTTTTGTTTGACTTTTTTGAATTTTGAGATCACTGGGGAAATTCAGATACCTCCACAACAGTTTCTTTCTATTCTGCCATTCCTTGCTTCACTTGTATATAACCTACCATTGTGCATTAAATATCATCTCTTTCAGTAGCCCCCAGAAGCCGTGCACTCCCTTGCCCTTTAAACTTTTTTCCTTTCCCAGCAGACCATATACTATACTCGTGGAACAGCTGAAGTTTGCCTTCCCCCTCAGCCATCACTTTCCTGTTGTTTTACATTCATACTAATATTACTTCCCACAGCTTTTCTGTAATCTTTCACAATTTCAGCTGCTGAATTTTCAGTTGTTTACTTGTTCTCTCATTTTTGTTAGTTGAAATAAACTGATCTGAACCAGGAGCTTCCTTTGCTCTCCAAAATAAAAGGTGCCTGTAAAATATTCCATGTAATTACTGTGTCATCCTGTGTAGATATCTCTAAACGATTTCAATTGCCTTTTTCTGCAAAGACTTTCATTTTTGGAATCTGAATTATCCTTAAAAGAATGCCTAATCATCTTGTCTTCTGGCCTCTGTGGAACATATGAATTCAGTTCTGCATTTATTTTCCATTATTCAACAGGAAATCTAACAAATCTCTCTCCTTTCCATGAACTTATGAAAAAGTGCACCTTTGATACAAGGTACCTTTTTCTCTTGTTCTCCCACAG
>JASSUY010006527.1:0-37044 GCA_032466535.1 Forpus xanthops
TGCTCCATCGCTGGCGGTGTTCAAGGCCGGGTTGGACAGAGCCTTGGGTGACATGGTTTAGTGGGAGGTGTCCCTGCCCATAGCAGGGGGGTTGGAACTGGATGATCTTAATGTCCTTTCCAACCCTAACTATTCTATGATTCTATATTATTTTTTTTCAATGTGATTTATTCAGGCTTTTGTCTTCAAGAGTGGAAGGTTTGGAACCAAAAATACGATTTGGAAGTAAAACATTTTTCAGCTGCAAGTAGTGTTAACAGTAATTGCCACTTAGTGATCTTCTAGTTGGTAGAAACAAACCGTGGAAATGATAATTGCAGGATTCATTGGGGTTGAGATTGATGAACAAACTAGACAACCAAGTGGGCAGCATACATTGAGCCAGAGCTCTGGCTCATGTGAAGGCGACAGAGCTTATCTGGAATCAGGAGAGCAAAGCCCATTTTATTCCATTTGCCCAAAGAATTAACATATGCCGTGTCAGAAATAGAACAGTTGGAAACAATTGCTGCATTGAGGATGAGAAATAGCTGGAGAGAGATATGAGGGTGATTAGACTTCTTTAAAGCTAGACAGCCGACTTAAGGATGTAAATGAGGCCAGTCTGGCATTATGGAGGAGTCATCGTCATTGCTGCAATGACATGAAGCTGTACTTGATAACGTCTTTCTGGGCTCTCTTGATTAGGTGAAAGAAATTTGTATACATATTAAATGGGGAAAAAGAACTGTTAAAGATGCCTCAGGAAATGAGTTGTTCGGAAAAACTGAGATAATTTAATTTGGTTTCCACTGAAGTTGAGGAAATTCAGTGTTTGCAACTGCCAATCAAAACTGTTTTATTCTTTGGAAGCATCCTTTGAAATAGTGTATTTTTATGTAATGGAAATGCAAAATTTGAAGTCTTTAGGGAATGTATTATATGTAAAGAAATAGTGAATTACTTTTGAATCATTTCATTATCATCTCGTGACTCATTGCTTGCTCGTGTGTGTTTGTTTCGAGGTTTGCACAGTCTCAAATCTGAATTGGTCTGTTTTGTTAAAACATGGAGCAATTCTGGAATAACTGAACTAAGCTTAATATAAAAAATAACTTGTAGTGAAGGTGAAGAGCAAACATACCTGCTTCTCAAAGTAAGCACACTCAAGAACAATCAGATAGTCCTTTTTGTGTGGTCTGGAGGGACACGCATGACCCATGCTCTCTGATAACCTATAATATAATGAAATTAAAAGAAGCTTTCCTTATCTCAGAAAGAAAAATTTCTTTCAGATCATAAATGTTAAATGGGAGTCGTAATTTTCTTTACCCATTATCTCCTGCTGTTCTGTGATACGAGAACACTTTGTTCTCTACAAAAGGCTCCAGACTTTGCTTTCACACAGAAGTAATGAAGTAGTAAAGACATTGGATGTCATAGACCTCTTCACCAAGGCATACAGGTGAACTCATCCCATGCCCAAGCGCAGGTTTCATTCCTTATTTATGCCTCCTGCTCTTGCCTACATGCACATTGACATTTCCTGTTACAGGTATGGATTTAGACTCAGGAAACATGGCTTTATGGAATTGTTCATCCCCCACTGTATTTTAACGCTATGGGCTCTCTTAGGTGCTCATTGTTGTGTAGAGTCTTTTGATTCTTTTTTTTAATGTTCATCTTTAATTATATTGTTTACTTGATATCTGCCTTTCTTGTGTGTCTTTATTTAATATATGCTTGCTTTCACTGACTTACAGGTGAAATATTTGACTGCAAGTTTTATTTCCACTGTTAGATTTGTTACAAGAGGAAAAAACATTAACATATGCCATTCTAATTGTTGGTTTCCGTTTTCTTACTAGTTTGCTGCTTTGTGGTTCATAAGAGATGCCATGAGTTTGTTACCTTCTCTTGTCCTGGGGCTGACAAGGGACCTGATACTGATGTAAGTACTTTAATATGTTGCTTCTTCACATGATTTTAGGTCGTTTGCGCCTAACTGTGAGAATTAATGATAAGCACTATCAATAAGCTCTTTATGATAAATATTCACTTCGGAACATTTAAAAATCACTTGGACTACAAGTATCTATCATGAAGAGCCTGTTGATAATTCTTTGTGCCTGTGTTATCTCAAGGTACGTCTTCAGAGTTGACTCTGGTCCTTGTCATTTATGCACAGTGATCTATAGCTCCAATGAGATGGCAGTTTAATCGTGATCCAAGTGACGTGCCTGAGATAGGTATTTGAAGGAGTTACGTTCATGCTCGAGCTCGGATTCCAGTCAGGATGCGCTCATGCTATCTTGCTCTGTCAGTACTTCTACATACGTGTAGCATTATTGGTCAGCAACCAGTTTTTACTTTAGGCACATCTGCTTACATGGTGAGGCACATGTACTAGAATTGTGTGTCACCCTGCTGAAATAATAACCTAATCTTGTTTGTTCACATAAAAATAACATTCATTTGGGGTTTATAAATTCTGCTTTACAGTGAAGTAATTTAGCATCTGCTTATGGGAACAATGCATTCCAAGAGTTCTTTGTCTGAATGATTCTGTTTTGTTTCTTACAACATATTCATGCCCTAGATTGTAGGCTATTATCTCCTTTGACGAAATGCACCAGAAGACTTTTCTTGCTAGGTTTTAATGAGCTCCTCATGAATTGTTTTAATATGCCAGCCATAAGATCAATGAACAATACATGGGCAGAAGCCACAAGGGGTTTGGAAAATTTGGGATGTTAAAGTTTTCTTGGTTTTACATTCAGATACAGTTGCTACTGCTGATTGGCACGTTTAGTGCCGACACACAAATAGGTCTTCTGTGCCTCTGATGGATGGTTTGACTTTTGAAAGTGTTCTTGATTATTTTTCATTTCAAAACTGACTTTTTTAGGGTTTTTTCCTGAAGTTCATAAATGAGAACAAACATTTGTGTGTGAGACCATTTAATATTATTGAGAATCATTTCATGGCTGTAGAATCTGTTGCGTGGCAGGTTGTTAATAGTCCTTAATATTGCTGACTGCATTTCGTGATTTATTTTTGGGGCCTTAGTGATTAAATAAATCAGTCTAATGCCTTCTTTTGGTATTTGGGTTACCAAATGATCATTTTCAATATTTACACAGAAGCAATATCTCAAAACCACTTTGAGGATTAAAAGCAAGCAGAAAATAAATATGATTTATTAAAATTTACTCCATTTCTGGGTCCTATTACACAAAGAGGATTTTAGAATGTTATACTTCAATTCACTGAAATGTTTGGCTATGACATCTACCCTTTTCCAGTTCAGTCGCTTATCCCTATCTGAGTTATTGGAAGACTTGTTCTGAAATGCAGTATGTTAAAAAAGCTTATAATATTTAGCAGATCTTTAAATACAAAAGAGTCCTTTTCTAAATTATTTCATGCAGGTGCACAATTAATTTGCATACTCACATTCTCCACTGCCTTTGCCCGATGTAACCGTTCCCTTAATTTTAAGGGAATACTGTCATTAATAAAAGGAAAATTCCCAGAGTAATAATTATAATTCTATGTTATAATATTTATTACATATTATAAAAAAATCTTAATTAGCATGCACTGCACATTTAGCATAAACAAGGCAATCCTTACCAATGCACCTTTAGAACAGTTACCGCTTAAACTTGTTGTATTTACTAAGGGGAATCCAAAGTCTTTCAGTCAGATAGATGCCCTGCAATGAGTGATGGTCAAGGTTAGACTACAAAACAATAGACATTTCCCACTCCGCAGCCACAGGAGGCGTTTCCTGCAGGCAGCTCTTGCAGGTGAGTGTTCCCAGTCCTCCTTGCTGAGGTCGGAGGTATCTGGGACACGGTGGCAAGGACTTATTTATAGATGTGTCTTGAGGCGTGATCGTCTGGCGCTGACACTGCCTGCCTCAGGGCATGCAGTTCTCTATGGTAGGGTTATTAGTCAGTCGGGAAGGGGAAAAAACCCTTAATTTTTAGGCATTCATTCTGATTCCCATGAAATTTGAACCTGTGCTTATGGCTGAAGGGCAGGGTCAGAGTATGTCTTTAAAATAACGCTCTTTTGAAAGAGAGAATTGGGCTACTTTAAATTGTGTACAGAGAGATTTGTATCACTGACTTTCCAAGCTCTTGTTTTCTGGCTGCAGCGATCTCCTGCAGGAAGGAGAGCTCCACTGACAGCTTCAGTAAACTCTTAAATATCTGCAACATCTGTAACAAAAGTTGGGTTTTAACTTCTAGATATATAAATGCAGTCATTCAGGAAACAAAAGGGGTTTCAGGCTCTGCTAACCACAGACCTTTTCTTATTCCCCAGGCTTTCCTATATATCAGGTGTTTAATAAACTGACTATTCAGTTGTATAGAAGTCCTTGTGTTCTGTGTCATGCTAAAAATAGTGGTATACACATATTGTCCCCTCGTGTAACATTTTATTTGCTGCAGTATTCTATTGCTGTAGAAAAGGGAATCTATGATTTTTATTCCTTTAATTAAACGCCTTAATAAATGTGAGTGTAAAAGAGACAAAAGCTTAAAATCACCTTGGCTTTGCTTTATTCAGATTAGCTGAAACACGAGGTTGAAAGGTCTGTGTTTGTGCCAAAAGGAGAATAAGACTTGCAAATAAAGTGCTCGTCCTTGACTAGCAGTGAAATGATGGTGTCTGGGGAGCAATATCCTGCTTCAGATGAAATAAGGGTTCTCACAACCAAAGTTTTTATGTTTCCTTTATACTTGGCAGGGTGTTATTTTGCTGCTCTCTGATGTCTCTCTGTAGTTTGAATAGAGATTTTTCATCTTCTCTTCATGGCCAACTCTGTTATGACAATGCTGTTGAGTACAGTTTAACAGCTTCTGCTGCTATTACACTCTTAAGTTACACAAAGCATCTCTAATTTAGCTGCTTGCTTTTGGGAGATTGCTTGGTGTCCATAAAAAGCTATTGTAAGTCATTGATTAAACGCTTTAAAACTTGAGGAAATTACTATAAAAATCTAACTGCAACCTCAAAAATTGACTGCTGCTTTGTGAAGATGTGTTTAATGGTAAGGAGTCACTTGTCGGGTTTCTTTCAGAAAGGATGCTTTAAAATCGAGAGTTAAATCTTTGTTCCCTTTGTTAATGGAATATAGTGACCAGAAAGTGTTTCAAACTGCATGTGATTTGTTAAAATGTTCCCAATTCCATATCACATAGAATTAAAGAAAAAATCACCGTTGATTTAAAAGTGAAAAGAACCGAAATGAGGGGAAGTGACTGTACAGCCCAGGGAGGTTGTATCTGACTTTGCTACTCAAAATTGCAGTGATTTCTTAGTATTTAAGCACCTAGAAGAGAGTCGATTGATAAGTTACATCTGTATCTTATGTATACACATTATAGAATCATTTAGGTTGGAAAGGACCTTAAGATTGAGTTCAACTGTGAGCCACCAAGGCAGGGGGCAATAACATTGCTAATCTGAATTTTGGATAACAGGCAGTCTCGTCCTAGAAATTTCTTCTTTTTAATTGAAATAAACTCCTTCTCACTTCCCCACAAAAGATGCACAAAGGCAGGAAGATCTGGCGAGATACAGTCTACTGCTTGCCAGATTAGCAATAAATGCTCGCTTGAATTCATACAGGCTGTATGAGTTCCTTAAAGCGGTTCTTAAACAGCTCTGATGCAATAAATACATCAGTTTTCCATTGTCTACCTTAAACTAAGAAAATATAGATCCCCCTCAGTTTAAAAATAGAGATACCAACTCAATGTGTTCGTGTGTCTGTTTTCTAATTAAATCAATGACACTGGCTTTGTTTGCAATAGGCATTATTACATTGGGATGGTAGGTAATATTCTTAATACAAACCAATCACAGTGCAGAAATACTTTTGTCAAAATATGTCATTCCTTACTGTATTACATCTCCCCCTTCCCAAAAACCCAGTCCTAGGTTCCCAAAATGAATAAGATCACAGTCGATGCAGTACTTTAAAACATATTTTGCAGGATAGCAAGGATATTTGTATTACCAGATTTCTGAATCTCTGCAGTGTCCAGAGTAGTTTATGGGGAAATAAAGGTTTCATGCTTATGGTTTTGACCTCGAAGCACTAAAGATTAACTGCGGGAGGAAAAAAATAGCTTTTACAACTTTTAGAATTTATTTAAATCGTTCTTAAATGGTGCTGTGCACATCTGTAATGACTTGGTAGGAAATGTGGGCAGTTGAGTATATTGTCAATGAAATCTCACTTTGAACAGAGTAAGTCCTGAGGTAAGACTCCTAATGGAAGAGAGGGAATTACAGAAGGAAATCTGCCACAAAGGGCTCTGTCTGTTGAGTAGATATTCTGCTCATGTTCAGCTCATCTGAAGGAGGTTCATGTGTATGGTAGGGAGGACATGCCTCCGTTTCCCCCATCAATTGCTCTTAAACTGCAGCAGCATCTTCTAGCCCTTGACATTCCTCTCCCCCTGCTGGATACTTCAGAATCCAAGTGCTGTTTTCCCACCCATCTCAAAGAACACAATCCAGCCATATGTCACCCTCTTCACCTTATGTTCATCACCCGTTGGCAGGCACTGCCTGTGTCAGAGCTTTGCTGCTCACCTGCCTGTGGGAGTTTTACCACCACTTGGTACCCAGGCACTGCTTATCCACCAATCAACTGTTCAGTGCCCTCCAGAGACAAGTTTTAATTGCTCTTAGCTGGCTGTACAGAGGCGTCCATTCTGCTGCTCACCTGAATGCCTTCGTTTAAGTAGTTGGAAGCAGCTTCTGTTTGAAAGCTGTTCATGTACTGGAATTTGTTTTGTCATCTACTGAGATGTACCATTTCCTAAATTAAAGCTCAGGCTACTTTGTGGCGACTAAAACAGCTTTTGAGCTGCAGTGAATGATCCCCAAGAAACAGAATTAAATTGCAAAGGAGCAGGTTCACAAGCTTTTATCACTGCTTACAATTCCTGCTCCTTCCCTCTGCCTACAGCCCAATCCCGGAATTGACTCTCGTAGTTTGTTCATCTGCAGAAGAGGCATGCAATAATTTTAGTGCAGTATTGCCAAGAGCTGTGTGAATCCTCTCTTATACACCCCCCACTTGTAGGAAATCTGTGACGGGTGACTGCCTACGCACAGCATGTGACTCCAGTGGCACATCTACGGAGGTCTTCCATTGCAGCCCTTCTGCCTTTCAGCTCATGGAGCTTGGGCCTGGGACACACAGGGCATGTGGTTTAACTAGCTTTTATTCTAGTCTGTGAGCTTTGAAAGTCCATCGCTTTTCAAAGCTTTTCATTTATAAAGAATATCTTTATTTTCCCAATCCAGAACAATGCAGAATAACTGCATCGTAAAAAAATGGAATTTATATTTTTATTTTCTATGTGCTTGCTATGCAATATATGCTATAACGCATATATCCTTGTAAGAGTTAATAGCTAAACAGAGGCAGTACTGATGAGAGAGTTAGGAAATATATATAAATGGTGGCTCTAAAAATATCAGTGATTTTCATACGTTAGCACTGGAGAACAATTAGGCAGTGATATTATAAAAGGAGAGCTCTCAGCAAAGTTATTCCCAATAGTAGAAAGAAATCTTGTTGATAGGGTTGCATTTTAGTGCCCATAACTGCAGCGGATGAAGCAATCTGCTGGGTACTGGTTTTACAACCAGAACTTTTTGTAATTCCCCAAATGGAAGTTGACATTGTTCCTTATTTTCCAATTGTTAGCTCTGCAGTTTGAGTTGAATTTGGTTATTTCCTTGTCATCTTATATTTACTCTTTATAAATATGATGGCCTAATTTTGAGGTTTAAGGCGGAAGAGTGCTTAAGACTTTCTTCTTGTATGACATGTCACATGTAAAATGTACCATGGACATTTCTAGCAGGTACCATCCCCACAATTAGGTGGGGGTTCTTTAAGTAAAAGCCTAATTATGACATGCTGAACTTGGGAACATATACAGACCACTGAGAAAACCTTGCAGAATGCCAAATGCTTTTAGCACGGGCTGTTTTTTGAGGTGGCAGTTCTTACACCAAAATTAGATGAAATCTCAATTTGGAATAAAACGAGTGGGCTGCTTTTGAAAAGCACTGTAGATCCCATATGCCACAAATAATTCTCAAATGTGTCACCAGAGAGCATACCCATCTTTGTCAATTATTGGGAGCTATTTCCTTGGGGCGCTGGCAGAACTGTGCTGATCGGGGCCGACATAAACTGCTGCAGCCTCAGTTTCTTAATATAAAGCAACCAATTCCAGGAAACCACCCATGGCGCCAGGGGGAAAAGAACAACTTGTACTTTGCAGGAGAGAGCAAGTTTCTTTTATCAAGGTGTTTTGACCCTGGGAAAGAGAGATGATAAAGAGAGGAAGAGCAGGGAGGGGAGGTTTGAGACACATCGTGTCTGGCAGGAGAGCAGCCGTCATCCTTTTCCATTTGTGTTCCATTTATCTGGTCCTGGTAAAGCATCTGGGTAGCTTTAATTAAACAAGCAGTTTGGTTTTGTTCTTGGACATGCTTTTGTTATCTCATTTGTTTCCCCTTAATTTTTGCTGTCGTTGGGGTGATGCTCTTAAGAGATCCAAATAGTTCATAGACATTTCTTCAGCTTTTGGAAAAGATTGGATATATCATGAAACATCCAGTGATCTCAGGGCACGCTTATTAGGCGATATTATTGTCACCAAATATGTGCTTGTTTTGACATTTGGGTTTTTTAGAACAGCCAGATGAAACTGAATGCACACGGATCTTAAACCGACTGCACATTACCTGCCCTGAAAAAATAAATCGTGATCTTTCTGTGGCAGTAACACCACAGCAATCAGGATTCCTTTTGTAATTTGATTTCCACTATTCCCTTGCAAATAAATAAGCCGTAGCATGGCCCATGTAATTAAGGAAACTTAATCCTTAAAGTACCAATGATCTTAGGCTGAGCTCATAAACTAAAAGCAAAAGTGTGTAATAAATTCCGTTAATGAGAACTTAATAGAGAGAAGAGTCACTGATTGATTTATCCTTTCTTCCTTCCGTCCCCCGAGAAGGTACCTGCTGAACTAAGGTATGAAAGAAACGTCTCTGTGTTGGGAAAACCATTGTGATCCGTAACAAAGCTCCCTTCAGGTCTGTTTCTATGGCAACTGGAGCATCAGACCAGAAAAGAATGGACCAGAAAGGAGATAAAACCCTATATAAAAATAGTTATAAAATGCATATAGCCCCAAACTTAGAGGTTTTTGAAACCTACTTACAGTAACTATTTAGGTTAGACCCTATTGAACTGGACAAGTAGTAGAGTAATAGCAAATTGTTCACTTCACAGACATTAAATCTAAACTTACTAGAAGCAGTATAATTTATTGAGCGTTTTTTGTGTAACCTCTCTTTAAAAAGCATCTTTTGAATCTGCGGGTCTTCATTCTTTTTAATGAACGTTATCATGAGATGGGAAATAATAGATCTTTGGTCTGCAAACTGGGATTATCCCAAATTGCAGTTTTCTTCCTGAGAAGATGCTTTGCATTTTGTTGGAGACAGTTTGAGCCCTATGATCCTACATGCAACAGGAAGAAGACCTGGCTGTCTCTTCTTACAAATAGCTTTATGAAATCCTTCCTTAGTCAAAATCCACTTTTATTTCCCAAGGTCTGTATCAGTACATACAGATTGACCTACTTACAAGTAAATGAACCATGTTGTACTGAGTCTGAAACCTAAAATCCTATTCCTCAATGCACATGAATAACATTCTTTTTTTTCTTACAATGTTAGAAAGCTTTTTATTTCATTTAATTAAAGAAGAATTTTAATAACCAGAGCCTTTACATAGCTGTTATCAGAGTTTATTCATTTTGTCATGTTGATTTTGTTCTATTTGTTCTATCTGATTGTAAATCTTAATGAAGTCAGTACTCTGGATTAATAGTGGCAATTAGAGTAAGGGAATTGAACATTTTCTGTTGATAGCTCCCAAATGGCTCTGGCCATTAAAGGGTGCAAGAAGAAGGACCATACTTCTGGAGAAGCAAAGAAGATAGAATAGTGGAAAACCCCACAGTAGAAATGAAAGCAATCCTTTAACTTTTATGGGAAATGTATAATCCCTCAGAGTTCTGTTCAACATCTGTTACTTGTATCTTCATGTGCCAAGAGTGTGATTGGACCATTCATGAGAAGAGAAAGAACTGTGCAATCAACAGACTTTGTTCGCTATTCCTGCAGAAGGGGGGGTTGCGGTAAACAATATGAAAGACTTCAGTCAAACACAAATGGGTTTATATTTAACATGCTTAATTTAGAAACAGGCTACACAGAGGTAGAATTAAGAGAAATGGAAATGCACATCCTTTTGTATCATTATTAGTATTACTTGCTTGAAGCACATTGTATAATGACGGCAGTAGAAAATGTTCTTCCCTACCATTGTAGCCTAATCCTTTGCTCCTCTATGAGGAGGTGCAGCTGTTTACTGATCTTGTAAGCTCAAATCAAATCAAAGTGTTTCCTAGTGCTTTAGATTTGGTAACAATAAAGCCCTTGGGTCAAATGAGGAGACTGCTGCAGCACCAGAACGTGTACCTGAACTACTCCAGGCGCCCTGGTGAGGAGATACGGTGTATATCTAGATTAAATCACTGACGTAATAGTCCAGAAATGGCTATTACAATAAAAGCTTATTTTCAAGTAATTCTAAAATAAATGAGGATAAAAGTGCCATTTTGGGGGGGTTTCCCATTAGTTGTCGCCGCTTTGCATTCTATTTTTTTAGAGCAGATAGAATCTATCTGCTCCTGTCAGTGCAGTCCAGTCGCTCAGGTTCATTACTACTAGTTTTGCCAATGCTGTTGGGATACCCTCCAAGAGTTCGGGTTATTGATCACTGCAATAAAAGAGCAATGCATCTTAATCAATACAGACTTCCTGAAGTCGTGCTTCAAAATGATCACATTTGAAAATCCTGGTTCTTCCTTAAGAAGTAGAAGGTTGTTTGCCTTCTGAGAACACCTTGATATGTTTAACGGGAGACTTTTAGTCTTTAGTTTTAATTAAAGCCTTTGGCAAAATTTGCCCTGCCCTAAAGAGGATGTTAAATTCCTCATCCATGGACACACATCTGACGTGCACACAGGTAGTGTTCATTCTACGTGTTTGTTAGAGCCTGTGTTCGTCAACAGAGTCAACAGGCGCTGCAAGTAGGCACTTGATGCCTTGAAAATTAGACTAATAAATCATAACAGCTAACCTGGGAGCATGTGAGTGTGTTAAAATAACCTGTTTAAGGTAATCAAATACATGCTGTTTGCAGTGACCTTTTTTAGGCGGTTATGTGCCTATTTGTACATACACATGATCGCTGTATATCATAAAGTATTTGTGGTGCTTACGTGTTTAAATAGCACCACAGTAATATCTGGATGGAAAGGAAACCCTCAGGATTGCAGATAATACTGGCTCAGCATGGTAGGTTTAAGAAACCATTTATTGCTCAAGGAAGAATTCTCTACATAAGCAGGAGCTTAAATGAATTGAACGGGCGAACAGTTGAGTTCTGTAAAATGTACTGAATGCAAAATGCTGCTTTGGAAATTGTGATGGTGGAGACGAATTCAGGAAAAGGTCTCAGAAACAGTGGGTTTCTGGGCATTTCTAACATTAGTACAGAATCTGCATCCAAGTCAGTGGGAGGCTTTTCAGTGCTTAATGAACTGTGCTTGATTTACAAACTTGGTATTTAAACTGTTTCTTTAACACAAAAATAAAGACTGTGTAAGGTTGCTATGATAATAAAAGCTCAAAAGACACAAAATGTACTGTGCTGCCCCTACTCCCTTCAGAGAGCTCAGGAAAATGTTGATTATATAGAGGGGTTCAGTGCATCTGCAAACTCCCAGGCAGAAATACCTTTGGCTTTAGTGATGATGGAATAAACGCACTCTGCTGCCATTATAATGATGTTGAATGATACCTAACAAATCAGATAAAAAATGTAGAATCTGTTTAGTAGGGAAGGGACTAAAGAGTGATGCCATAGGCATTATGCGGTGTACTCCTGCAGTCCTCCTGCTCTAGGAGACTCAGATGTCTCTGAGGTGGATGTCTCCCTGCACAGGGTCACAATGATGGACTCTGCAGCTTCTACAGAGTTTGTCTAAGTAAATGTGCCCACAAGCACCCTATATTTTGCCTGAAATAACATTTACACTCTCACCTCTATCTGGTTTTGTAAGCCTTGCAGCTTTGATGTGCATTTTATTCATTGTGATAAAAAGAGGTGGAGGTATAAATAAGGCCGCGGGGGGGAAAACTGTTGGGTCCAAAATCTTGCTATAATAATAATGTAAAAAAAATAGACCAGGAAAAACACAATAGCCTCAGCCTTGTGCAAAATCATCCAAGTATGGTCAGTCTGTTAATGCTGTTCTGCCTTCAAAGGTAACAACTTAAAAGTGAAGTCTGTCAGTAAAGGGAGAAAACTAATAGGGAGTAATCAAAAACAAAGAGAAAAGTGGAATTAAGTGCTTGCTAATGATATTCCATAATTAGATCTGCTTAATGGATGGTAGAATAATCTATTTAATTGTAGCTGTAGTTTACGGTAGAGTACTATGCCTTATTGTATTATGTCTGTATAATGAAAGAACTAGGATTACTTTTGTAATAAATATGGTTTTCTCACAATGCTTTCTTTTCTTAATTTACTAGGCATTTATATATTGTCTTGTGTAGTTTTTCCTAACTGTTTCTGATGGGGTTTTCCTTATTGTTGCTGTTAATCCTTTGATGAAAAGGGATACTGCACCAATGTCCTCAGTTATGCAGCAGGCTTTTTGGCCTTAAGTGTATGCTGCTATTTAATGATTTATCCTTGACTGGCATGCCTTATGTGGAGATATTCTTTATCTACAGCCTAATTAAACTAAATCATATACCATCTGTGTCTAGTTCAATTAAAGTGAATTGGACAGATTGACCTCCTTAATACTCTTTGAAGAGTACGTTATTAGTCTGTACAGTCCCTTTTAGGCAACGTATTTCTTGAAACCACACTTACTGCCTGCTTGAAAAAAGTTAGGAGAAGATGCTAATCTGCTTTACTGAGATGAGGTGGAAACATGTCTCTTCCCACTTAAAATTAAAGAGCAAACCCCTGGGAAGTTTGTAGTGGTTTTCAATGCAGATCCTATCCTCAGGTATCATTACTGGAGCTGGAATTAGGGGATGGTTTGCGCTAAGTTCATGATCATCTTTGCTGCTGCTGCTGTTTTCCTGATGCTCGGAAGTTTGTCTGCAGGGCTCTTTGGGGAAGTGAGGGTCTCTTGTATCGGGTGTGAAAGGACCAGTTGTCTACAAGCAGTAAGCAGGGCATTTAGTATAGATATGGTATTTTACTTAGCTAACAGAACCAGCTACAATGGTTCATATATGATGATGACTTGGCAGATGTTCCATGCTTAATGCTTACAATGAGGAGACATGAAAAACCTTTCACTATTTTTGCATTCCCTATGTAATTTTTCTAATGATAATTAATAGCATTGAATTATTCCATTAAATGTGTGCTTCAGGCGATATCTTGAGTTTCAGCTGTATTTAAGAGCTTTCTGGGCATCTCTTGTTGAACAGATAGCAAAAGATACAATCAATGAAGAATATGAACTGCTGATAGTTATGACCTTACAAGTCATATGTGAGTGGCAGTCAGATGTAATGCTTGTTTTCTCTATAATAAGGTAAACTGTGATTTTTGATTCTACTCTTATTGAAGGAATTTCACATGCCTGGTAGTGGTGTATTTCTTAAGCTCAGTGTTTGTTTGCTATCTTTAATTAATTAATTCCATTTTAAACACAAAAATTTAGCCTTTTATTACTTTGTCAAGCCCTAACTCTCCTTCCATATTGGGCAGCTGAGCAGAAACTCATCTTTAATACAAAGCCACTGTTTTTCCCTTCTCTATATATGCAGATGGTGTTTCATTTCTTGCTGGAAGTAGTCTCTGCAGTAGATGCTGCCAAAGTATCTTCATTAACTGGCTGGCAGAAGTGTTGAGCAGTTGCCCACCTTTCCTTCAGATGATGAAATCATTTTGTCTTGCCATCCTTTAAGATTCTCTGTGTGGCCTTTAGATTTCATTTAGAGCTGCCCTTGGAAGAGCGAGAGCTGGTGAGCACAGCAGCATGCTGCAGGTCTTGTCAATGAAAATGAATTCTTAGATCCTTCTGATTGGTACTGTTCATAGTTCATGCAGGAGGGTGAGGTAAAAATGGAAGACAATGACACATACAACCAGTCTTATTCTACAGGTTAATCTGTTCTAAGTAACTGTCCAGCAGACTTAAAACACTCTGTCTAAAGCAAACAGTTCTTTAACAGCATGTTTGAAGCTAAAGCACTTCGTAACTGAGTTTCTTTACTGTGTTGGGTTCTCCTTTGGGATATTTCACTGCCCTAACCTTGCATAAGCCTGCTGCATCCAGAATATCCTCTGTGAATACATCTTGAGATGCTGTGACTCTGCAATAGGACTCCACAATTTTCTTTAAAACTTATTTAATGACATTTGAAAAGAAATCTTATTATTTTGCAGAAAAGAGGAATGACTTTTGGTGTTCTCTGCTGTTCTGTATCACAAGCCAGCTAGTACTGCTGGCTGCTTGTGTCATTCAGGGAAGGCTGACTAAGTAGCTGTTAGTACTTGGACTTGAAGCTCGAGATGTAGCTGCAGAATTCGTCATCCTGCACTAAAGAGGGAAATTTAATTTCATTGTCAATATGTAAGATGAAAATTTACTGAAGCTGGATGGTACTGTGAGTAAATTGAGTTTGAATTCATTAAGAACCTAGAAACAATCATCAAGTCAGTAATGAAACAGTAGCAAACGCGAAAGCAGGCTTTTAATATTTGCACAGATTCTGCTCAGCTTGCTGCATGTTTCTTACTGCCGCCAGATTCTTCCCCAGGTTTAGGCTGATTACATAAGGAAATTGTGTATTGCTTGTCAGGACTCTTCATCCATCCCACCACACTTTGTGACTTAACGCACATTGCATGGGTTAATTCATCTGACGGCTTCTTCCTCCTGATGGTTTCCCCACCACTTAGGGACTCAGTTGTCTGATTTTATGCTGAGCCATCCCTGGTGCTCCTCACCGTGTGCCTGCTCTGCTGCAGCACAGCAAGGAGTGGGTGTCAGCCTGACACTCCACGTTCCCACAGCACCTCTCACAAGCCTTCAGGCACTCCACAGCCGTCTCTGCAAGATAAGGGCCTCTTGACACAAGGATCTTACAAATTGATAATTAGCTGCAGAGAGAATGAGTCCTGCCTGGGTCATGGGGTGAACTGGACAGAATTCCCATTCTCCTGACCTTACTTACATCCTACACCCCCCATGTGTCTCTTTGCCTTCCCAAAGCACTGCAAAAATACATGGTATGTGCTTCTCATCTTCAGGAAGTGTTTATGGGGGTAGTGTTTTTCCTTTTAGAGGGGAGGGAATTGGAGATTGAGAGTTTTGTAATCAAGAAACTGAATCCCTCCTTTAACAAGAGCTCCATTTGGGTTATTATAGTGCGATATTTCAGGCATTTATTTTAAGGCCATGTGCGAAGATTGTATCTTTGCAAGATATTGAATATTTAAAACCACTGTTCTAAGACGTTCTGAATTCTTGAGGGGCAGATTAATAACTTCAAGCTAAAATATTTCAAAATCAGAAAGTTATATTCCAATGTTTTTTTTCTTGCCTGGTTAAAATAACCCAGCTGTGAAACTGGAAGTGTGTGGTACAAAGTGTTCTTTGTTCAGAGGTTAAAAATAATTCAAAACCCCAGAGATAAGGAAGCAGATGTCTGCGCTTCAGGATTCATGAGGCCCCAACAATGGGAATGTCTCATTGGCAGCATACTGATTTCATGTTTATGTGGCACCCGTTTATTCAAGAAGTTGGTTCTTTTTCCCACTGGTTAAAGCACGGTTTTTAGAGATTGGGTGGTTGGTGGTAGGGTGTTTTCTACCTTGTTCCTTGTGCTTGGCATAATCACTGCTCTGTTCTTAGATATGTAACAAGCATCTCAACCTTTGTATGTTAAGGTTGTTTCCAAACATTAAAACCAGTGGAAATCATTTTGAGATCTGCCTGGAGTCACACAAGATCCATGGAACGTTCACTTGCAGGATGAGTATGTGTCAGGCTCTGCTGCTGGCTCAGTGTGCACTAAAAACAGTAATTGCCTGATCTAACATTGGTCTTTGCACACAAGAGCCTGGTCCAAGCCCGGTGCATGCCCTGGATGTGTTGCATATCCACCATCACTTAATATAAGGAGCTCAGGAAATGGCTCTTCCCAAACCACTTCACAGCATTCCATTAATGTGACATCTCCAGTTTTTGTGCTTTAATTTTATTGCCTCTGATTTCTGTTCTTTATTCCTTTGTCACATGTTTTCTCGTAACAGTTCTAATGCATCCAGTGACTCCATACAGGTACCCCCTTTTTGAAGGAAGAATTAGGTTTTTAATTGGATGTTGCAGTTTTAACCTGCAGTGGATTTATTTATTAAGAAATAATTTATAATTTATATTATAATTACAGAATTATTACAGAATAATTATTACCAAAATAAATTACCATTTCACTGGATTGACTTCCTATTCTGAACTCTTTGTGATGCAGTGGGCATGATAGCTGAACCGATAATATCTGAGCACAAACACATGTTTAATTAAGGAGACATGTAGAAAGCTTTAGGGTAAAGATTTGACATTTAGTGTCTCTTTTTCATTAACACCAGCTTTCCTGTAGTGTCTTTCTGTAGTGTTCATGTAACATATACTTTCCTGTAGTGTTTCTCATCCATGGCTTTTATTATTGTTCATTTTTTAACATGCAGTATGTGTAAAGAGTTACAATTGTACACATTACTCTCTGGAGTGGAGGTTTTTAACCATGTCATCTTAAGCAGCATCCAGTATTAATATTTCAGGCATCACTTCAGTCTGTGCATCCAACATTTCTGTATTTAACAGAGAACGCTTTGATTTACAAAGGACCTGATTCATGGTGTCTTTGCTTAGACAGTCGAGAGAATGTTTTCCTGTTGTTTTTAATATAGTTAGTACAGTCTTGGAGCAGGCTGAAAATAAACTATTATTTATGTTGAATTAACGATATGTAATTATTTTTAGGGAAAGACTTGAGAGAATCTCAAAGAAAAGAAAGTAGTTGGGCATAAAGCAGTCTTCCTCCTCTTCTGGTCCAGATCTCTTCTGCATGTTGGATGATGGGGCTGGTGGAGACCCCAGGGCAGAGCTGGTGTCTCACTGAGGTCTCGTGGCTGAGGATCATTGGTGGATGGGTACAGGTAGGGCGTAGATGGGGACTGCTGCTCTACACTGCAGTGTGGAAGTTGCAGCTTTGCGCCAAGCGCTGCTCAGATACCTTTTAATGCGGAGGGGACCTGAGGATATGTCATTTTCACCTACTATTTGTTTTGGGAAAGAAGCTTTTTCTGAGTCAGCACATGTCCCAGAGGAGGAGGAGTGCACAAATATATGTCTCACTGAATACATGGTATATTGACTTTGTGTATTTGGCTCTGTGCTTTTGGGGGGTAATAATTTTACAGGAGGTGGATTGCTTATTCTCTATACAGTGAAGTCAGAGCTTTGCGTGGGTTACTGGCTCAGTAGGTAGCCTGCTTTCTAATCTCTTCCCAATTTAGGCTATCACATAAATACATTATATTGGGTCTTGACATTGTTTAAAAAAGAAAAGCTAGTCCTGCAATGTTGTATGTTTTAGGAGACGCAAGAACGTACCTGTACTGATGGCGAACATTGGGTCTGAAACCTGTTATTCATTGGCATGCTGGAAAAGAAAGTAGAAATGTTCAGGGCCAGTAAGAAAGTTGAGCTGCATCTAGAGCAGAAATCAGACATGTGGTACATATATTGGCAAAGTAGCTGGTAGTAAAGGAAAAATGATAGGCCAGATGATGGGATAAAGTCATTCATGCAGTTTTAAATCCATACTTGGTTAGCCTCTGTCACCATCCATAGGCCAGGAGCACGGATGAATGTGAGACATCTGAAGCACTGGCCAGAAGATGAAGTGCAGCAACCTAGCCAGCTCATATATAATGGGAGAAAATAAGTGCAGAGCTTCTGGACTTCAAGTTAATATCTCTCAACTGGGCATGCTGCTTGATTTTTACTGTTGGAGCACTTGAGAATTGCAGTGATTTGTTGAGTGGGACTTCAGTTGTTTGTTCTATGTTATATAAAATGAGTATAATGCAAAACGTGATAATGAGAGAAGAGAAAATCTAGTATCTGCATTTAGTCAATGAAATCAGTAGCTCAGTGGGCTTGGTTGCACAATCAGTGTTTTACTTGATCAAGACTGTTGTGATTCTTTCTCTTCTCTTTCTCCTAGTTGTAGGTATTTAGTGGTTTGCTGATGGACAGGTCTGCCAATTGCTTATTGTAAAACCTCTGGACAGTAGTTCAGTGCCTTTCAAATGTAATTATTTTGTAATTGATTAGGAAAGGGAAATGGAAGACCTTTTTTTGCATTTAATAAACTTATTTTTGGGGTTCTAAAACAGCAGTTACTTGAAAAACCCTAAAAAAACCCTCCTGGCACTTCTGGTAAAGTTTCTGCTCAGAGAATGAGATGTGGCATGTCAAAACCCAGGTTTATTGCAACCTCTGAAGCTGCCCAGATGACACTTGAAGAAAGGCTTGCACTATGTCTGGCATTAGCTAATGAGTTAACTGAATTGTGCTGAGCTGAGTTGTGCCGCTTTCTGTAGGAGAGCAGGTTTTGGAGCATCACCTGATCGACAGGCTCAACATTTACTCAATCTCAAAAAAAACCTTTATAGTAGAAATATTATTATTCTGATAATAAAAATCACTAAATGCTTGAATATAACTATTTTAAATAGACATCTGATACAGGAATGAGAAGGGTCTGGTTGTTCCGGGTGCTGCTACGTTATAAGGAAGAATAGGGAATGCAGCATAGAGCTGTGTTTATACTCTGGGTACTTAAATTTGTATTAAGCTGTGCTAAAAGCTTTCCTTTTAGCACTGTGCTGCTCCTGCAGAGCAGCCTCATTTGTTGTGCCTGATATGAGGTATGGTAAAAATACAAATAATACACCAAGACCTTGCTCTGTCATGCTTAAAGGAGCCATGGGAGTTGAATGGAATGAGACTTGATAAATTAATGATGCTAAGTGCTGGAGGAAAATGGAGAAGTGATGAATGTAAGTAGAGAGGTGCCAATCTTTAATACTGTGATTGATGAGCCGGGCACACAGGTAATGGCAGAAACTCTGGGCAGGGATATAAGGCAATGAATGAGTTTAAAGCTGTTGGGTGAATCTGGGAGTAACAGTAATGGTGGTTAATAGAGACATACTTTTTAAGAGCATGTTTGCTTTAGGGAAGACCGTAGGATTTTGTAAATACTTAACACGTTATTATTGCAGGTTTTTATCTTGTAACCATGTGCTGTATTTTACTTCAAGTCTAATTTGCTTTTATTTTTCTAACTGATATATTTCTGGTTTTCAACATTTTTTTTTTCCTTAAATAATGTATTTTTATGGATTTCTGTGCTGGATTCAGTCAGTCATGATCAGCTCGGGGGGGGGAGTTTTTCACTTTGCTCGTCGTAACAAGGGACAAGTTGTTTAATGCTAAGTTAATGCCTATTGCAGTGCTGTATGTTGATGAGGGGAGAGTGTTAAGGCATGGCTTTGTTGTTACCCATTGCAACACACTGTTACGAGGTGTTGTAGCTGGGCATTAACCTCATAAAAGGGCAAAGTAAAGCGTTCTAACTGAAATCTTAAGTAGCATTAGCACTCAAGCAGGGTCTTGACTTAACATCAATGTCCAGAATGGGGGGAAGAGGTTAAGATGTTGATTTTACCTGAAAAAATGAGATATATTTTTGTGCAATGTGTTTTTTATTTGCACAAGTGCTCCATGAATTTGGAAGTGCTGAAAAATCAGATGAGGATTTTAGGAGCCATGTGAGGCTTTTTTGTAGATCTTCATATGTTCTGTCCCCTCCACTTCATGAAGTTTGCAGATTTCCTGCAGATAAAGCATTTAGTGTAAATCTGAATTGCTTTCTGTCAAAATTGAAGGCCCAGTGAAGAGCGGAGTACTAAAGATGGTTTTTCCTCAGTATGACATCCTCAGTGTAAAGTGTAGCAGAGGCATGTGGTTTAGTATTAAGCAATTGCATGATACTGCCATCTAATAACTTAGATTATGGACATTGTAAAAGCATTATCTGAAACCATATGTTTTCTTTTAAATGTGAAGGTTCACCTGGGGGACACTGATTGTTATCATCTTGGCCTTGTTGCATTTCATGGTGAGGAGAGGTCTTCTATGATTTTTTAAAGAGCCAAAACATAATTTCTGGCTGCCCGTTTATAAAGATTTGTTTCACATTTAAGTTTTTCCACGTTTTGCACCATTATGGAAGGATTTTTCTTCCTAAATTTTGTGGGGATTTTGTCTTCAAGTAAAAATACACCTTGAATTTCCTTCAACGTCTTCTTGATAGGCTACAAATGCCTAAATCCCTGCCAAGCTGCCCACAACAGAGGAAAGATGTGCTTCTCTCTGACAGCATTAATTTTGGTGTGATTCTACAGGCCCGTCGCTTGACCAGTGCCAGCAAAACTGGGTTTCAGAGATGTATTTTTCCTTCCTGTCTTTGCTCCTCCTGTTGGTCTTCAGCGTGTTTATCATATCAGATCTTTCAGCAGGATTAATACTGTGCAATTTCATTTGTTCCTGGGATTAATTTTAATGATTGCTTTTGTTGCAGCCTTACAAAGGCTTAGCTACCAGCCTGTGTTAGTAAAAGCCTACGTTAATACGTGTACTGGGATTAGAGAGGAAGAGTAGTTTCTTTTCTTTTTCTCTATGAACATTACATTACTTGCAGATGAGGAAAAATGCACTTATTCTGCCGCCATGCGAGCAGTTTTCATAGATGCCTGGTTCATGATCCCTGCCTAAACATAGCACTGCCTTTTGCAAATACAACTGAAGATCATTCCAATTGTTCCGTTTCCCCCATAGCAGTCTGAGTCTGCAGAGCTCCTGGCTAAAGACCATGGCTAAGTGGTACATGATGCAGTGGGCAGGCTAGCATCCAGCCTGACTCGCCTCATGTTGACACATTAATTACAGTGTAATCATTGCGAGAGTGCCAGTGCGTGATTTTGACTGCATTTTGTAAAACCAGGATCGAGCCAAAATGGCACAAAGTTTGTTCCTTTGTTAATGAAAAAAAACCACATTTATTTAGTTTTTGCTCTTTTTTGTCTGTTGCTCTCAGATACACATTTTCTGTATAAAATGGTGCTAGTATTACTCAAGAGGATGAACTTGCCTAGCAACTTGTCCGATACCATTAATTTATGCTGTCTGGGAGCTTTCATGCCAAAGGAGGGATGAAAGAGGAGTGTATGCAGATGAGACCTGTAAACTCAGGAGCTCTTACAGTCAGTCCCATAGAGAGGGCTTGTTTGAAAGTTTGGCCTTGGTTTGTTAGTTTATTTCCCAGTTACAAGGAGGACATAATTTTTCCAGGTGTTCCATTGTCTGGTATAGGTATTGACTACAATGCTTTCTACGGCTGTGAAACCTTCATAGTTGGAGGCTTTTCCTAAGGAATGTTCTTGCCCACAGGTGATTTTGGAGAAATAAAAAGTAGGAATCTAAACTCATCTTCCCTTCGTTGGAAGTGCTCTGCCAGCAGAACGCTTCTGTGCAGGCTTGCTTCCAAATGAAGAGCCTTCTGTGTAGCCTGGGAAGCTCCTTTGCCATCAACAGCCTTGGGAAAACACTCATTAAAGCAGAAGGAAAAATGCTTATTACTGAAACTTGTGTACATGGAATGGTCTCAGGGTGGGCATTCTCAAACTATCTAGCAAGGAGGTGGTGTTGCAATAGTACTGAATGGTTTGGTGAGGGCTTTCTGTAGTTTTTCCTTGGTTTGAACAGTGCAGAGTTAATTGCCAGCTATTAAACATTTATAGATTTTATTATTATTCGTTGCTAAATGCTGTAAGGACTTTTCCTGATGCTGTAAAGCAGCTGAGACTCATTCAGCCTTAGGACCAAGTGGAGGTGGCAGCCATGAGGAAATTCTCCTTTCAGGGCTTCAAGCACTGGAGCTCACCCTTCTAATGCCATTCCAGCAGTCCTACTGCATTCAGATTCTTTGATTAGCAAACCTCAAAAGGGTCAAATTCTCCCCAAGGGACAGAAAATTTGTGTCAGTTCTTATTTTTAACCTAAGTGTGCTCTCAGCTGTGGTCACAATGAAGCACTTTTCTCTCCAAGAAGTTCTCATTTTAAATCACATAGAGCACTGCCAAATGTTGGAGGATCAGGAGGCAATGCTAAAAGCCTGGCATTCTTTCAGGGCTTTATTGTGTGCCACTAACTTTTTCTTCAAGTTTCACTATTGTTTTCTGAATTTGCCATCAGCTAATAAATAACAACCATGGAAAAATGGTGTGGATCAGACAGCTTGGCTGTGATCTCCGCCATTGTAAGGTCAGGATTGGAGCACAAAAGCTATTGTCAGAGCGTATTGCACATTCAGCCTTAGCTGCCTATTTATAAGGTTTTTTCCTTTGCTTGGAGGAGGAGGATTGGTGACTTTTCCAAAAGAGAAGATACTGACTTCACTATAGAAAAGATACCAAATACCCTATAAATACTTATGAGTCCAATGTCTCTGTATTTCTTGGTCTGCAAAATTAATGTGTTTGAATTACTTCATTGTTATTATAGCAAGTTATTACTTTATAGAAGGGTTTATAGGCATACAGAAACACATCTGTTCAAGGCATAAATAGTGTTTCAGGGGTTGTATGTAAATGTAAAACGTCATTCAGTGACTGAATTGGTATCTACTGTGATATGATTCTGGCTGTGATTTCTTGAAAGCAGTGCTCTTCACCTTGAGGTGTAGATTTTGAGGTAAGCATATTTCAATCAAATCCTTCAATTGTTAATGGAATTTATACATATAGTCACTCATGGAATTTTTGTCTCTGGAGAACAGAATCCTGCCTATGCTGTGCAATGACAGCCTGGTTTATAGGTACGAGCTTCCGTACTTCTGGAAGGACAGAGCTGAGACCGGGAACAAAAATGAGAGGATATGTTTAAGTTATGCATATTTTGCCCTCCTTCCTGCCTTTCTTTTTCTTTTTTTGTGGTTAACCACTGTATAAAATATCAGGCAAAAATGAATTATTCAGTGAGGAACTTTGAAGACAATTTGCTTGGGTGTTTCAGATTCGTGTCTGGCTCTAATAAAGTTGTCAAATGAGGAGCAGGAGGACACCCCGCAAGTTCATCCACAGGGAAGCTGTTGAGTGGTGAGATTCTGACTGATTTTGAACCCAAAACTTCTCAGACTTTTCAAAAATCACCATTTCTGGTTTTGTGCACCATCAGCACAGTTTTGCCATGGAGTCATAGAATAGTTAGGATTGGAGAGGACCTTGAGATGATCTAGTTCCAACCCCCATTATAGCAACATAAGTAGGTGCCTAATTTTGTAATGGACAGCATGATATATTGATATATTTATCAGCATGTATGTGCTTTCTTAAAATGTCCGTGTTAACAAAAGGAACTAAAGGTTGTTCATTACAAATTACAAAAATCCAAGTATACCATTGGCCTGGCATTTAGGTGAGCTGTTGAGCTGCGACAGAAGGAGCTGAATGAAGTGATGAGAAGTATAAACTTCTTGCACTGTGACTTTTGTCATGGCTGCAAGGCTTCTTTGCGACGCTGATTTTACTCCTGTGCCTTTCCACAGCTGTTGAGCTTCATCGTGCCATCTTACTTGGAGTGATATTCCACAGGTTTATAGATATATAGAATACTGTCCTGGATTGCAGTATTCTGTGTGCGAACTGTTTTTGCATTGGTGATTTCTGGGGTCTGTGATGAGAGGGACACACAGATGTTAGCATATCAATTAAATACCTTTTAAACTCTGTAGAGAATACCGAAAACTCTTCCAAAGGATGAGTGAGAGCTTACAACAGGAACCTTTTACTGTGCCAGTACTTAACCTGAAGGTGAAGACAGAGATGCAGCTCTAGGATGTGTAATAAGCCAGCACAGACAAACTTCTCCTTGGATTTCTTTTTCACCATTCAGGAAACACCCTCCTGCAGCGCTTGGTGTCAGACAAATCGTACAGAAGTTAGTGGGGTTGGCCTTAGATTTTGAAGCATATGTTGATGTATATGGATGTTACGTCTTCCATTTGGTAGCAGTACACCCAGACATACAAATGTCTTTACTTAGAAGTAGACTGAAGCATACAGATGCTGCAGTGGGAGGTGGGAAGGAGACAAGGTGCCGTATAAATAAGGGTAAGGGTTTGGTGCCACCATGCAAGGTGTGCATTCATAAATTAGTGGGTTCATCTGGTAGCATTCGCCATTTTAGAGGGGAAGGAAGAGTTCTGCAATGTGAGGAGGAGTGGGAAGGGGAAGCCAGTTATTATCCAGGACCTTACATATTGAAGAAGCTTAGAGGCAAGAATAGTAGCTTCCAAGCTGCATTCATCACCTACGCTCCCAGTGCCGCCGCTACTTTACTCTGAGACATTTGCAAATCAGCTTATCTTTCTGTACTCAGATCTATCACTTAATAGTTGCAAAGACCTTCATTCAAACCACATTAACCAGAACTAAGTGCGGGCACGTTTGGCTTTCCAAGTAAAATCTTGGGTTTATTTCAGTTTTGAGGTTGTCAGCGGCCAAGAGGTTTGTGGTCATGAAGATGCTTCCTTAATTCTTACCATGCTAACAGTGAACTTGACTTATGGGTGCCATAGCTTCTGAAAGAGTGTTTGTCATTGCCATTTTTCCCTGTATTCTTGGATATGTATGTACCCCTCCCCTGCTTTTGCAGCAAACTCGAGGCATTTTAGGTGAGATTAATTTTAAGCTTTTATCTCATTTCATCTTCTATTTAAGTGAGTGAAGCGATAATGTAAGCTTCAGCTGAGGGTAATGGGAAAGCACATTTAATTCTACCATCTTATTGTGCACAAATATATTAATGTAAAATAATCACTGTGCAACCTGATGTCACGCAATGCAGTGATAATGGCATTACCCAGTGGTGGTAAGTCATGTATCACGTTTGTGATGCACTACACCCAGCCACGTTTCAGCTCCATTGGAAGGCACAGAAACTGCGGTGTAACAAGTATTAAACAATTCAGCATATTGTACCTATCAAGAAGTAGCAAAACTCTTTTATACAACAGGGATTTGGTGAAATTACTTCCATTTGATCAATGTTTAACTATATATTGTAAAATGAATTCTAGGCGTAAAGGATACTCTGCATTGAAAAGAGTCTGTTTTCCAAATCAATAAATGTCAAAATAATAGAATGTGAGGGGTTTATAAGTTGTGCTTCTGTCTTTCTAGTACTTCTTTTGACTCCAGATCCCTGGATTCAGTCTTTATTGGAATGGTTTATTCACTGTAACATTATGTTGAGTTGTATCTGAAACAGAGTCTTGCTCCGTTTGTTCCTAGCCATGAATCGGTTTCCGACAGGATCTTTCGTTTATGCACTCTCTGTAATTATAGTGCAGTTTCTTCATTAAAAACCAATGAAGGAAAAGTAGCCGGTAAACAGCGAGTCCCTTTGGAATTTAACTGTTCTTACAGTAATTGGGAAGTTACAAATCCCTGTGAGTTCAGTCATGCAGATCTTTCTCCATTTGCCAACTCGAATCAGTACTTTTCTATACAAGAACAACATGAACAAAAGGCAGCAATCGGAATCGGTTGATTCAATGACCACCTGTTTTGTTTCATTAAGACTGATGATTCAGTGGGAATTCCAGGAGAGGACTGAAAACTGTGCCTTGGAATCATTTCTGGTTGTGGTCAAGTTGTCCCCTTCAGTAGAAGAGAAGGAAACTGTTCATTGAGAAGTGTCAATATTAAATAGGATTTTTTTTCCATGTACTTTCCTGTTTCTCTTCAGAGTAATGAAAAATAAAAGGTGTCTCAGTAACAGTGATGGGGAAATAGATTATTGTTGTTACGTTTAGCTGGGCTGTCATTTGTTATCATGAAAGACTTTTCTTTTACGGAACTTGAGAATCAGTCTTCATTTCAGAGTGCAGTTCCAGCCCTTGAACCCATAGGTGAATTGGCTGTGTTTGGTGCTGTTCTGCTGCTGCTTTCAGCTGTGCTTGCATGGGGCTGAAGCAGCACAGCAGGGTTTGCACAGCACTCTGTGGTGTCTGTGCAGCAGCTCAGGGCTCTCCTTACCACTGAAATGCATCATGGAAAGAGCCTGCCTCTTCTCTTTTCCATTGCATCCTTGTACAGCCTTAGACACTAATTTGCATACATTTTATTACCCATATTTTGGCTTAGTCTTTGTTTTCTTATCTCACCACTTTGTTACTGTAGAGTTGAACGCAACTCTGTGGCGTTCTCTTAACTCTTAAGAGCTACTAGTGTGTTAAGATGTACCTGTGGTTTCCCACCCTGCAGGTGCTGATGGGATGAATGCTTTCTCTGGGTTGTTCCTGAGTCACTCCACACAGGCAAACTCCAAGTCCTGCCTGGAGGATGGGACTCCTGGAAAGAGCCAGTGTATCATTTCTTACCAAATGAGAAGACCGGGATGTGTCATTCCGCTCCTCAATTGCAGGAAGGCACTTTGAGCAGCAATATGTCAACATGTAGAAGGCGTTTGGAGTGCTTGGCAGGTAGATGCAAAGCTCAACGGAGCTTGGGATGGGGAGGAGTAACCCCATGAATCGCTGCAGAACGCAGCTCATCAGTAGCTGGCCCTGCTTTAAGCCAGGTATTGGGCTCACTGGTCTCCAGAGGTCCTGCCAGCCTCATCCCTTCTTGGAATGGTTTTGGTTCCTCAGGCAGTAGAAGTCTTACCTTTTATTGGACTTCAGTAAAAGCAATAAAAGCTCCCAACATTGGCAGCTGTGAGACAGGAAACATCAAACAAACTTTAAGCATTTGTACATTTTATAATAAAAAGTGAGATGATCTTTGTCATTCCCAAGAGTCTCAGATTCTCTTTGCTTTCCCTTTCCCATGTGTGCAGCCTCATTCAGTCGGGGAAGAGCAAAGCTGGTGACCAGTTAAACAATGACTCGTTGCTGTTCCTTACTTCTGGGCTAATAGAAGCTGTATTTTAAGCCCTGGAAGTTATTTCAAGTAGAAGCATCTCGTTCCTCAAGGTTGAAGCTGCTTTGTCAGATGAAGGTGCACATTACCAACTAATTCTTGTTATCTCCATAGGAAAATACATAGCAAAGTGAATAAAGTTGCTCAGACAGACATGGTATCTGAATGGGGTCTTGGATATTGTAGTTGCTGTTTGGAAGGCATTTAGGAAAGCTGAAGTCTGAAGTGGAGTCTGAAGACTTTGATAAATGGGACGGAAGTTTGCCTGAGGACATCGTGGGTTGAATGTGGGGTTTGGCTTCACAGGGAGAAAAACATGCTAGGTTCTTAAATATGTTTTATTCACTTGGTATTCACTGGGGGAAATTAAAGCTGATTTAAGGAAAATATATGTGGTACAAATTGCAGTAGTTTCATTGATCTGCTAGAGCCACACTCCTCACAATCCATACTTTAAAGACATTTGGAGGGGACTAAGATGCAGGATTCAGTGTTTCCATCACAGTAGGTAATGTCTGAAGGTTGTGTGTTAACGTAAGGCAAACAGACCTGCCAGTCTTCCTGGGCTGTTCTGTTGGTAAAGAGGGATGTTGATATCATATCTCTTATAACAATTTGTGTACGGATTTTGCATATATTTAAGGTATTGTCTCCTTTTCTGCTTTCAGTAGAAATTCAAAGTTTGTTGTTCAATTTATGCGAGTAATTACTTTTTTCTTCTACGTGAAGGAATGAGGGATGTTTTCACCTTATTTTTCCTTTACACCTTTTCAACTATGTATTTGTAAGTATGAGGTTGGGGATGAAGAATAATGCAGTGGTTCTGTCATGGAGGTAGGAAACGGAAAACTGAGTGTATTTGCATTTATTTACCCAAGATTGTTCTTTGTTGTTGTAAGCCCTGGTGCAACCTTTGGACCTTATGGGTCATCTGCTGCAGAACTCCATGAAGTTATTTATGTAATGGAAAATAGGATTTTCTGTTTCTCCCAGCATATTTTTACACCCGCGTTTCTGCATTTTCTGCTTCCTGATGATCCCCAGAACAGCTCAGAAATGGAAAAACAAACACCTTTCACCAACTCTAGGCAGTTTAACAAGGAAATCAATCTTACATCCTGCCTAGCACCTTGTTAATGTATGTGTGTTGTATTAATGACTGAAAACAGTCATTCTTTCCCCTACCTTTATCACTGGTGCAGGCGCTGGCACTGACAGATCAGCTTTGCAGTGTTGATTTAAATCCCTTCCAAAAACCCCACCGATTCTGACTGTGTCACCCAGAAGATGCTGAACAGTTTCAGAGGGTTTGGTCTGATGTTTCTGGTGACAGTTATTGGTACTATCAAGTTGCACACTATTGAAGGGACCTTAACAAGTCATGATATGATGCTGCTTTGTATATCAAATCTCCACTGATGCAGCCTCACACAAAGTGGGGTTTTGGATATGTTGTACTTCAAAGCAATGTGATGAATTAAATCATCCCAAAATTATAGCCAGTTCAATGTTGCTATCAAGAGGAATGAAATTATAATCAAAAGGGAGCTTTTAGAAGCAATTCAGCAGTGTAACACTCATAAGCTGTTCTTGTAGCGTGTTAAAGCACAGTTTGACGTGTGCTGGTGGTTACCCATGTGCTTTCAATTACTGCACACCCCAGTCTTTGAACCAGAAGAATGGTGGAATGATTTCTCACAGGGGGGTGCTTTCTGTTGCTGCTCAATAAAGGAAATGGATTCATTTTAGCTAAACAAAGAAATAAAGCAGGGCTGGTGGCAGTGCTGCTGCAGGGGGGCAAGATGGAGTTGGATGGCCAGGACTTGGAGTGAAAAACGAGTGGGTCTGGTGAGATGCCTCTGCGTTCTTCTTCCCTCTGCTGGGGCCCAGCAGGATTCCTGCCCATCTCCTGGCTTTGGAGCATATCTGAACCTCTTTTAATTGGTGCGGAGCTGATTAACTGGGCCAGTCACTTCTGCAAACTCATTTATTTATGTTTTAATGCTTTCTGCTCCATTTCCAGTGTTCTTTCTATAGGTCCACGTAGCACAAGTCTGCGCAACACAGATCCGGGCCATGCGATTCTGTGGCTGCCTCTCTCTGCATGAGCATGTCTCAGCTTTGAGGCTAATGACTAACATTTTGATTTCTCCAGAGCTGATGGGGTTTAGAAGACTGTTTGCTATTCGTCTTTACAGTGATGCTGCACCCATGCATGTCATTATAGGCTCTGAAAACTCTGCTGTACTGCAGGCGAAATGCAGAGCACTGACTAGATTTCTGCCAATTTAAAGGTTTTCCAAAGACAGGTATTTAAATGTCTATAATACTTCCCATTTAATGGTATATTGCATTCACTTGTACACACAAAAATGGGGGGTTGTCTTAATAATGGCAAAGAATTCACATTTTAGCTTGAAAATAACATGCACTTTAATAGAACATATCATTCATCACTTAACAAGTGCTTCCCATTGCTTTCCCATTGCCACTTCACCCTTCATAATTTTGATGGATTTTGGAAACAGAAGTGGGTTTTCCCTTTAGAGTTTCACAATTAATCTATGCCAAGTTTAGTGCAAAGTTCAGTTCTCTTGCAAATAGCAGCCACTATTTGGCAGTTCATCTGTCATAGCCTGGCTTGGCTCCCTGTGTTTACTATGAAATATGACTGCCAGCAATGCTGAGGGAACTATTGAAAGTTTACATTGATTAAAAGGGGATATATGAAGAAAATTTACAGGAGCTTACCTCTAACTCAGGAGTTTCCCTCTAGCTGAAAAGCACTAAAATCAAAGCTGCGTCCTCAATAATCTGTGTAAGTCACTTTACTGCATATTTAACACTGGGAAGTGTTAAAACTGCGTTAAAAACTAATAACTTAATTTCTGTTAATAATGCAGGTAATTAGCCCTGGCAATGTAGTAATTATTAGTAATATAGTTACTTAAAGCGTAACCTATAGGTTCAAGGGTAGTTCTGAGTGCGTGAATAGCCTGTGTTAATATAGGGAGTAAAGTGAAAAGGTTTTAACATCTCTGATGGATGAATAGTGATCGTTCTCTGCATGTTCTCAGGCTTGCTTGAAAAATAACAGTAGTTTGTGTGCTTCAATTTACCAAAAATAAATCCATAGGATTGAAGCAGAAAATAGGATTGAACCAACCTAACTTATTTATTCACGTCTGGTTTTACTTCATTGCTTTAGAATAATGGTCTTCCTTGTGTTCTGGGGTTACACAGAGCTAAGTGCAGGAGTATACGGGCCCTTGCTCGCTGTTTTGTAGTGAGTGCGGTCGAGCTGTCCTTACTTGTCACAACATTTTTAAGCCACAGATGCACCCCTGCTTACCTTAATTACCATGTCTATTCCATTGATTGAAATGGGATTTTCTGGAAGCTTTTGGTACAATTTCAATATAATATACAGGTTCTGTGTATTTAGTAGACATTCATTATAATAATTTCCCATAGTTCTTTCCCCTCTATGTCATTACTTTAGACTTATAAATACCACTTATGTCAGATGTTAAACACAACTTTAAAAACCTGTTTATTCAGTAGCAGTCTTAGAAGGTGGGGTTTGTCCTTCTCAGCAACAAATGTGCTCACCAAATAATGGTTAAGTGTCTGTAAGGCAACAAGTCCCCTTATGTCTTCTAAACAAAACAACTTAAGGAAGAACTAACTTTGAAAACGGGTTCTGATTTGTTTGGAAGGCATATAGTCCGAAGCAATCCGTCAGATACTCCTCCAGCAAAGCAATGTTCCCATGACCTGCACCACAAGACCCATTAGCTATATCTTTAATAAATAACAAAACAGATGTTCTCCGGAGCATTGAATGTCATTCCATTTAGGTTAACTGTGTTTACAAAATAAATGTGGTTGTTATTAGTTTGCCTGTCGTATCTCAGGCTGCATAACCAGCAGAACTGGTGGAATAGTCTCAAATTGAATACTTAATGTAAAGTCTTTACTTGCTCTCCTAGATACTGTATATCTAATTTCTGGCTGTGCAGTGAAAACTAATGGTCATAGATTCATCATAAAACTTACATTTTATTACCACAAAAAATCACAGAAAGAATACCAAGACAAACAAGCAGAAAACCTTCACAAAACATAATATGGCAAACCAGTAAATTCGGAAGGGAAGATTTGGCCTTCTTACTCATATTTTTATGATCATTCCTGATAGAAGTTCCTAAGTTTCTTGGGAAAGTTCTCCTCCTCAAGGAATCTTTTCTGCGGGAAGGAGGAGTTTCCATTTTGTGTAACAATCCCATGCCTTGCTTTGGGTTTTTTTGGACAGCTTTTCTCAGCAGATGCAGCTTGAAGAGTTCGTTTATTTTTAAGCTTGATAATTCTGATATGAAGGTGTATTAATATAGAATGTGTACAGAAGAAGAACATTTGGATGTCTCATTTTGGGGTTGTGGTTTTATTAAGAAGTTTTAATGCATCAAAGACCCGGCATTTCATAATTTGCGTGGTCTTTTCTGAAAAGGATGTGAGCAAGAATTGATTTTAGTCCCCAGTGAATGTTTTTTAATGAAGAAAACTTAGTGCTCTTCCCAACTTCTGCTCAAGATTGTGCAGTGAGAGCTTGGACTAAAATAGAGTTGGGTCTGAAATCATTCATAATGGATATTGAAGTACAGGTGATGCGCCCAGGGGGACAAAGCTGTATTTGGGCAAAGTGCATCTCTGAGTGTTGGGAACAGGTTGTGGGTATCTGGTGTGTGTGGAGTTCTGTGGCTATGTGTACGTGGAATGAGTCTGCCATGGGTGAAGGTATCAAAGATGTGATTTCTTCCTTTTGTATAAGTGTTCTTAGTTTTCCAAAAGGGACCTGAATTGTTAGAGAAAGAACAGATGTCTTTGGACATGTCGTGCATTTAAGTGATTTAGGTGTATTCCCTTTCACTGGTCCTAAATTAGAAACCATTTCCAAGCTGCTGGTGGCCTCAAAATGTCCTCACTTTACGTTGCTCTATTCAAAAATCAGATGGCAATAGCAGTCTATAAGATGTTTACTAGATGCCAAGTTCGAATTTGTTCACTTTAATTTACAATAATATATATTAAAATTGCAACATTTCAAATTGGTCCCATCTTCAGGGTCCTGATTTTACAGCCACTTGACTGTATTTCTTATTAGCCCCTTGGCAGTTATTTCCCTTGTCTCCTGGTACAATTGGTGTCATCATTTCAGAATGGTGGCAACGGCCAGTCAGTAAATGGGGGAGTTTCAGTGGAGATGAATCACAGAACAAGCCTGTGTTCTCTGATGAGTTCTGACATAGCCTTTCTTGCAACACCAAAGCAAAGGAATCTTTCTGTTTCTTTTCCTGCAGGATCCCAGAAGCAAGCACAAATTTAAGATCCACACCTATGGGAGCCCGACCTTCTGTGACCATTGTGGGTCACTGCTTTATGGGCTTCTGCACCAAGGGATGAAATGTGACAGTAAGTGAAGGTTTTCTGTGTTACCAAAAGGTGCTTTAGAAAGTAAGTGGAAACACCGAGTAACAGCTTCTTAGCTCCTTTCTGTGGAAAATACCATTTCAAATGTCAGCTATTTATAGTAACGTTGCGTTTCAAGTGGGTATTTCAGTACTATAATAATATATTGATGAAAATCACCTCTGTTACTGAGAACACGGTGTATTCAGTTTGATGTGGCTGAAGAGCATTTGCCGTTCCAGCTTTGAGATAGCCTCTTTTTAGGCTGGTCAAGGTGAATGTGCTGTTGAAGATGGAACTTTCAGTTCAGTTGGTAGCCAAAGTGCAATATTTCACTTGTATTTCATTCGTCTTGGAAGTCTCCTGCTAGGAAAATCAAATAATCAATTCAAACCGAGCTCCCATCATTGCTGATACGGGCACGAGTGCTCTGCTTTCCTAATCATATTCCCAGGAAGTCTTTATTCCATTTTCACTTTTTTTCCCTTGCACTTCATGAATGAGACCTTTAGTTTTCTGAAGTAGATTTAATTCTCTGTTTCATTCACTGTCTACAAAACCTAAGATGCAAACTAGCCATGTCCTTCAGTTGAAGATGTACAGCTGTAACCTGAAAGTCTTGCCAACAGTTAAGCACTGTAATCTTAACTTTCTCTTCGCTCAGTGTTTGCAGTGGAGTCATATTATTAGCTTCTCATGACTGTCTGAACCGCTTTTTTATCCACAGCCTGTGATATGAACGTTCATAAGCAATGTGTAATAAACGTCCCAAGCCTTTGTGGCATGGATCACACAGAGAAAAGAGGAAGGATTTATCTGAAAGCTGAAGTCAATGGCGACAAACTGGAAGTAACAGGTAACCAACTTACTTTGGAATTTTGCAGATTTTTAAGTGTATCATACCCAACGTGGGCTTATGTATCTTTGTCACATCTTTGTATATTAAAGCCTGTGATGGAGTATTTCCCTTCAGAAGTGTGAGGATTTCATTCAACGTGTCCTTGAATCAAGAAACTATGAACTGGTGTCTTGGAACTATGAACTATGAACTGGTGTTCACAGAGATAAGCAGACAGATGAAAGCTGTAAAGCAATAGCTTTAAGAACTTAGGAATATTAATTCAGAAATAACTGTGATGTCAGTTTTTCATGTGGAGAGTAGCCCAGTAGGATAGCTGTAGCTGGTCAGGAAGGTAGCCATCATCTTCAGAAGTACCCTGGACTTCCATCAGCTGAGGAGTTGTTTCCTGCATTTCAGAGTATTTAATAAACAAAAGCAGCTTGGATTCCATCCCAGATATTACTGCCAGTGAGTTATGAAATAAAAAAGAAATCATCACATTCTGTAAGGTGAAGGTTACCAAGAGGGGGAGGAAAGAGAGGGTGGCAGTTCATTTCTCCCAGGATTTAGGGGTGAGCTTTGGTTGCGCACATCCCACCATTCCGGCTCTGAAGTTCCAGGAGAAAACTCTGGGAATGTATTTTGTGAGATGAAGGATCGTTTCGTCCCCCTAAGCAGCCGTGTAAAATGTTGTGTAACTCCAACAGGACTTCCTTGGTCTCTATCAGAAAGTGGAGTTTATCGCTCAGGGTCTGCACAAGAGTTTGTCTTGCAGCGTGTTACATTTGTTCTGTGTGTGCCGCCTTGTTCAGCTGGGGTCAGTTTTAATGAACGTATCTGAAACATGAAATGTACATTTGAGAGTGAACTTTGATTTTGCCTTTCTCTTGGACACAAATAATGCAAACAATTTTCTTTGCCAGTCACACTGCAGTGTATTTACTCAAAGGGAGGCCACAGGGCAGGAATTAGGATGGGCAGAAGTTAAATAAGGGAGGGAATAACAAAAAAATCTTCTTTTTTTATATAAATGTAGAGGTAAGTCTGCAAAACAAATTAAATTCTAAAAGAAAACCCTGATTTTATTATGGCTCAAAATTTTAAGGAAATTTAAAGTATATGCTGTAGTAACTGGAACCAAAATAAGAATGATACCATGTAGGAAGTGGGCTAGAAGATGCTCATAAAACACAAATGATCAAAAGCTTTTACCTCAGGAGAAGGTGCTGGTTAGTGTGTGACCAGCACTGGAGGCAACAAATCTTCATGTACACTGACATGTCTGCAAACCTGGTACTGCAGGAGTCTGAATTCAGTGTCCCCACTGAAACAAGAACTGGATACCACTGCTACATCTCTTCTGTGGGGAATGAGTCTCAATAGAAACCATACCCATTGTAGCCAACAGAAAGGAAATCAGACCATCACACTGAATTCTCACAGCACCAGCACACTCCTGGTGCTGTATTCATCCATAGCTTAGTTGTCTCTAAGTCCAAACAGCTCCACATTCTCCTGCCAGACCTTGTAAAATGTAGAAATACATTTTAGTTAGGAAGGATCAGAGCAGATCCCAAGTGATACCTAATTGTAGCTTAACTTTTCTGATAGCTTCCTGTTGACGCAGGAGGGGTGAAGTTATCCAAGGTACCGTCATTAACAGAAAGGTGGTTTCTCTAAGTAGCGAGGCATTTCATAGATGCTGATGCAGATTCTGAAAGTAATTGTTCCATGAGAGAGATACTAATTCGAAACTCATCCAAGTGACTAAATTTAGTGTTTGCATTATTTTAGGCTGCTTTGCAGCAGGGTTCTTAAATCTGGCTTAAACTTTCTGCCATAATACACAGAATATGACAACACATAGTTATTTTCTGATGATTCCGCAGCTTTATAGTCTTTTATGGACAAAAACATTTGTCTCAAGTGTGTGGTACCGAGGCACTATAAGGCACTTACACAAATAGGTATTCTTTCAGTTCACAGTTTTATTAGAGAAGAGCTCGACTGAGATGTGAATAGTAAAATTGTTACAGGCATCTTGGAGGCTTCCTCCTGTAGCTCTTTTTGGTGCAGCCGGGCTTGGCAAGTGCTCTTACTTCTGTGTCTATAAATAAACCGTTTCCATCCTACAGTGGAGTAGGTTTCTGGACAACAAGAAAGCCATTTACTATAACCTTGTTATGTATAACAGTTCCAGTGCTCTTCAGTTCTTTTGGTTGAGGCTTGTCGGCATTTCCAGGCTTTCAAAAAGCTCCTTTAAATAAGAATGCCGATTGCCTTGAAAGGCAGATCCTTTTCCTCCAGTAAAAAATACATATACAGACTAAACCCACACAAGGTTGAAGTTTCAGATACCTTTTGTGCATGTTTAGCAGAAATCAGTAGTTGTCAGTTAGTTCATGGACATATTCCTGTGCCAAGCATTTGAACTCTTCTTCTCCTAGCATGGCGCTGCTTCTACTGTATTTATTGATAAAACCTTTGCTAGAATATGCAGTTCCCAGAGCTGCAAGCACAATGCATTTAGCTTTGGAAAAGGAGGTGAATTAAACACCCAGGAGGTTTATGAGCAGCAGGAATCAATCAATCAATCATTGGCTGTTTCGTTTGAGCCTTTGCCTGAATCTTTATCAAAGGAATTACTCTGTAGGTGTTGAAATCCTTCAGCTGAATTCCTTAATATCTCTGCTCTGCATCCTGTTTTGGCTGTTAATTAGTTCCTGCTGATTCGATCCTAGCCTGCCTTGATTGCATGCAAAATATTTGTGCTGCTAAATGGAGATCTGCCATTCTGGTTGGCATTTTGCAAATCACTTTGATGGGCAACTCAAGCATCCCAGCCCCGGCCAGGGCACACATCAATGATGCAGCAGCCTTAACACCGCCTGCAAGATGTGCTCATTTAGGAGACACTGTTTAATCCATCGGAATTTGGTTTTACTTCTGCATAATTGCTTTGAGGGTTTTATGGCAACTTTTTTTTTCCAAAAAGGCCACAATATACACACGCAGAGTAAAACTGAGTGGTTTACCGATGACATTATAAGTAGGACTGGGGTTTTTCCCACTGAATACAAGGGGAGAATCAAGGCGGAGCACTGCCAAATGGAGCTGCCCAGTGGTTCAGTCACATTATCTGAAATACCCAAGTGTTTGGATAAGATTTGAATTCAACTGATAGTGGGAATGATTCAGTCCTATATGAAAACATGATGATTTCCAGTTTATGAGGGCAGATCCTCAATCTGGGTGCTTGAAGGTAGACATTCAGTCTTTTCTGTGTGAGTGTTTGAGACTGCAATGCTTTTCATGGAATCATAGAATAGTTACAGTTGGAAAAGACATTAAGATCATCCAGTTCCAACCCTCTGGCATGGGCAGGAACACCTCCCACTAAACCATGCCACCCAAGGCTATGTCCAACCTGGCCTTGAACACCACCAGCAATGGAGCATTCACA
>JASSUY010006528.1:0-30829 GCA_032466535.1 Forpus xanthops
ATACTGGAAGGCTGCTATGAGGTCTCCACACAGCCTTCTCTTCTCCAGGCTGAACAGCCCCAACTTTCTCATCCTATGACTCTAATTTTTGCTATTCTTAAAATAGGGAAGAAGGATTAACCCACAGATGACTTGACTTCAGTTACCCTGGTTGAGTAACTGACCAAAGACTATCACCACAGTGGCTCCCACCAGAATATCTTATGACAGACTTAGACAGAATTAGAAACAATCTCAAGTGAGACCCCACACCCTACAAATTTACTGTGAAATCAGGTTCAGCTAAGAGACTTGGGGTCGTAGCCAGAGAGAGGGATTTACCCTCTTCGAAATGGTCTCTTCAAGGCAGAATGGTCTGCTACAGGAAAAAGTCATATTTTTGCCAGACAAGCTGGAGCTTATGTGACTTCAGTTTCCAATAACTACTATTTCATCACCCATCACAAGCTCTATGCTCCCCATTTTGATACTTTATTCTATTTTACCTGCCCATCAGTTTAATTGAACCAGAAGAGCAGTTTTGTGTGCGCTGCCCTTCCTTTCTGAACTCACATTCATTATCACAAACGAAGCCTCAGCAATCAAAGAAACAATTTTTGCATTTTTGGTTCCTGGAAACCCCTACTGTGTGCATAAGCCTTGGCAATGAAGAGTAAGCTACATCAAACTGTCGTGTTTGACCTTTTTCTATAGGAGGTTTTACTCTCTCCAATGATCTAACACATGTTGTCTCCAACCTATACCAGGAAGAAAGGATGAAATCAGAGCAGATTGCTGTGTTATGACCTGTTTTTTCTCCACCCTGCCAAGATTTAGCTGTAGCTGTCCAAAAAATGTAGGAAAGTGGTCCGGGGAATTTCACATTGGTTAGCCAGACTCTTTCAGATGAGCTCCTCAGTGAGACAGAACTTAACCTCAGGATGACTTTGAAGTTTATAAAAAGAACCATCATTTAAGTGAAAGGCTTTAACCTCAACAGAATGAAATTGGATGGACAGGGCAATGCAGCTCTGTGAAAACCAGAATCAAACTGACTCATCACATTATAAATTTTTACTGCACTCTTCATGCTAACCCAGTGTATTACTGACAGGCCTTCTGGCTTTCTGCAGTTTCACAGCCATGAAACTGGCCAGGGAATCCACCATCAACTGCAAAATTATAAGACAGGAAAGGAAAAAAAAAAAAGGTGTGGAATATGAAATTACAAGAAGCTGCTTTTAATGGAATGAAGCTGGCAAGCTAAGCTAACATGCAGGAACAGTTATTTCTTCACGTGCTGTTTGGTCACTACTTTCTCTATCATTCAGTCTTATCTACTGGGGCAATAATTCACTGCTGTACATCATTTAAAACCAATAAAAAGATGTGCTATGAGAGCCAGGTCTAACCAAGTGGAAAAGGAGAAGAAAAGTATCGAGAGGGAGATAATTAACTCTTTTAGCTTCCAGGCCATTTTATGCAGACAGTAAAATAGAAAGAGGTAAATGAATTCCCCACTGATCTCCCCAGCTAGGTCAGCTTGGCTGCTGCAGGGGTACAAGGTGCTTGCTGTTCTTGCAAGGCCCCTGTGAGTGACAGCTGTATTCCCTGCCCTTGAGTTTTTATAGCTGAAGCAGCACTGGGGGGTCAAAAGCAGGTCTCTGAGCACTCTCCAGCTCCACATAAGCCTGCCTGGCAGCTTTTCAGCAGACAGCATTTTTTAGGGGAACAGGGCAGCAGCATGAGGTCGAATCATACACCAGGGATCTGCTCCTGAAGTGTATTCCCTGCAGAAGGCTTCAGCTGCAGAACACATGACATAGGTCATTGCTGTTAATTATTTTATCTTTTAAAATGAGGGGGGAAGGTTGAGTAAATGAGATCAGATCTATCAAGTTTAAATTATTCAATGTCTTAATATTTCTGAAGGGGACTTCTATTCGATTACTGAGCTCCTCCATCTCAGTTAATAATTAAATAATATGCTGGCAGGCACAATGCAGCATGATCATTTCTATTATTACTCATGATGATATCTGGTGCTCCACTACACATGTAGCTGGGAGTTAGTAGTTTTGGCAGATCATTAATTTCCCAGTTTAAATAAAAGCTTTAAAACCTTGTTGCCTTTAGTTAGGGCACATCCAAATCTCATAAATGGAGAGTGTAAAGCTGCATTGATGTAAAAGTTTCTGCACAGCTGAAGACAGACTTAGATTCACTTTTGGTTATTTAAACTTGTGTTCTCTAGTAATCTTGGCATATTGTATTGTTTATTTATTACTGGACATGGTATTTCTGAAGATGTTGTAAACTAAGGCTTTTGACACCTGATAGTGAGAGGTGCAGAGCTGCACTGGTCTTACAGGTGCTGGAACCACAGTTAGCAACAATTACTGTTTCTTTTGCTTTATCTATGTGGTCCCACAAAGCACAAGTTTCACCTTGAGATGAGCATGGTACTGAAGACGTGCCTACTGAATCCTCCCAGCTGGAGCATTTTCCAACTGGGAACTACACATAAAGATACAGAATTGCTCTTTCACTGCTTAAGATCAGGAAGGATTTGTGGGGGATGTTTTCCAAGTGGCCAGAAAGCACCACCACCATGCCTTTTTCCATGCTGCTTGCCGCAAACTATTTTGTCAGTATCGCCAGTTATAATCTGGCTGACCTGTATCCAAGTTCAACCTATTTTATAACTTTTTCTGTCCCTTAACAAACAGATTTTTCTATCTGATCACACCTACTTGGAAAAATCAGTCTCACAGACCTGGATGGAGTAATCAGATCATTGCATCATTACAGCCCTAAAGATCTCCCCAAATCAAATCTATCTTTACAACAAGGAGCAAGAACTGTATAACCAAATATTTCTTAAGTTAATCTGTTTTACTAGAAGAGTTAGTAAAACACTACATTTTGAAGCAGACAGGAAATTAAAAGAAAAATGGTATTCCCAAGCTTGCTCACCTCCTCAGCCCCAGCAGCTGGTGTAACAGCCAATTTAGGCTCCGGTGCTAATTTCACGACATCAGCCAAGGACACATTCATTTCAGCTACAAGCCCTGCAATGAGAATCACAACCCTGATCAATGCAAAAAGCACGATGAGGGACTGGCAAATTAATACATTATATTGATCTCCCTGGTCAGGTCAGCATTCAGGACTGAAGGATAAATGGCAGAAGATCTTACATTCCTGTGCGCAAGCCCAGGAAACTGAGACTCTGTGATTGAGTTTTTGCCACTCACTCAATTCGTACCTTGGAGAATACTTAAGCAGTAGAAATGCTGCTCAACAATATCAGTAATTATTTATGGTTACAACAATACAGTAAACAGCAGTGAAAATATGTGGAAGCAAGGGATTCAAGGGCAAAATGTGACTAAAAAAAAACAGGAAGAGAAATGAAAACACTGCCAAGAAAATATACTGCAAATTATTAAATATATTTATATATAAGGAAGCAGAATAATAGGGGAGTTCTGGTACTACAACATTTTGCTTTGCAATTGAAACACAATTTCAGGAGTTTCATGTACACCTACTAAGTACCCCAGGCTAACTGTGGAACACCCTACTTGTACAGAGTAATATCACTAAGAAACCCTTGCCATCAATATTTCATTTATATTAGCAAGTCTTCATTTTTACTCCATTCCTTTGCCTGACCAAGAGTGAGTCAGCTGAAAGCATCAATCAAAAATGCCATTTAGAAACACACACTGCAAACCCCTAAGGCTTGGTTGGCAGAATATCTGAGCTAAGGAGTCCCTCCATCACCATAGCATCTGAAATCTTCTCTCAAACGCTCTGTAAACCAAGCCTCAAGATTTCATATGCCAGACTAGCAGAGGGAATACTCATCTTCCATATACACAAAATATCTGCACAAACTTTAAAGACAGATTCACATTTTACATGCATTCATGGACAAGGAATTTGCCTGCAGCATTAGGTGCTGGGAAGCTTCTGCTGGCTTCTGAAGCAGTGAGCAAAGTTTGAGTACAGAGAAAAACAGTTTGGAAACTTGTCCCCCAAGGTAGAAAAATGGTCTTCTTATGACTTCAAACTTACTGATAATCTAACAGGACTGTTTCTGCTGTCCTGCAAAAGCATGCTTTGCTTGTCAAAACCCTTGTGTATTTTTTGGAAATAAACAGAAGGCATGTTGAGTGTATTAAACACATCAACTCAAGTTTTTGCTGTGCAGTTTTCTGTGCTGTTTCAAATGCAAGAGAGCATGTAGTGTTCAGATGCTATAATGTGACAGCAGAATTTGTTTCTAAAATTAAAACCTGGCTGATTTCATCTGATGGCTGATGTTATCTTTCCCGTGCTTGTTGCAATCCCACGATCTTACATGAATTTGTATTGAAGCTGTCCATGTCTTCAGGTCCAAATCCTAAAGACTCTAATAAAAAAACTAAGGCTAACAAAAGTCAACCTAAATAAGGACTTAATAATTCGATATACATTAATTGACTTGTTTAGTTGTAAAATATTAGGAACTGTTTTAAAGATAGGAATAAAATCTCCTGCTGGGGATTCAACTCTAAATTGGCTGAGGGCCTACCCTTAACATACAACTGTATGCATTAATAGACATAAGTTAATTAACACTTTAAATCTGGGGCTTGGACTGTTGCATTACAATGGGTGATGTAGTACAACATGAAAAATGACTGGTCAACCTAAGTGTATCCCAAGTTTTATGCTTTTACAAGAGAAAGTGCATGGAGCCCAGGACACCTTTCATAACCTTCGTCTTGATATTCAAAAGCTGGAAGATACATACAGGTTGAAAAACATTTACCTGGCCAGCAATATTACTGGTTATGTTGTCCCTGCCCAATCTGGTCTTCTTTGCTTGCACTGATCTTTTGTCTGGTTTGACATTTTAGCAACCGGGTTCATAGCCTGGTCCACAAAGCAGGGCAGCAAGCTACACCAGCACCTTCAGTTAGCTGTATTCTCCTAGGAGTGGCCTATCAGGGTTGCCATTCAACACATTAAGGTCCTATGCCTTCATCAGTAAGTACCAACAGTTTTCAGGCCCTAACCCTTGGCTAAGAAGCAGCCATCAGATTTGAATTATAACATGTTATTCTTGGGCCTGATCCAAGTGTACTAAGAACAAAAACCCCTCTTGACCTTCCAGTCAGATCCTCACAGCTTTATTCTCCCCCCTTTTTCAGTAATGTTAATCCCAAGTATTAACCAACTGAAATTAAATGCCCAGACCACTCAGAAGTATCTCCTTACAGTCTTACCATGAATTGCTCTGTAAGCACTTCCTAAACAAGCAGAGTTGGTGGTATCAATAGTATACACTGGTGCATTGAACACATCAGACAGGACCTGAGAAGTATCAAAGAATCGGTTACGTATGTCCATGAACAACAAGGGACAAGCAATCTGCTATCACTGCTCAGGAAAACAAATGACTAGCACACACAACAGACAAGCATTTCGGTACCGAGAGAAAGAAGCACTGCAGGAAATGATGAGTCCTGAACTTGTCACACAAGATGGTACTGGCAAATTTGAGCTAAGTTTTAACTGCAGTCAGGAAATCAAGTCCCATTTCTCTCCGGATCTCTTTATTGCAAGTTCAGAGGAGTCTGGGTTCAAGCACTGCCTCCCTCATAAGCCCACAAAACCAGCACATGCCAAAGACTTACATCAAGGAGATGTAATCAAGGAGATCTGCTCAGGAATCCACAACTAGTACCTGTTTTCTTCTGTCACATTTATGGCTGAGCCAAGTGGGAAGGAAGGAGAGAGGATCCAGTCATGGGTCCTCAGTTCTTAATTTTGATAAACTAGAAGTTCCAGTGGAATAAAGGCCTGCTAAGCCTGTCTTCCTCAACTCCACCATTCCCATCATATTAGGGTTAGCAGGAAGAATGACATGAGAGCTGGTTACAGTCTACATTTACCATGAGTTTTCCTATATTCAAGAGATCCTGAACTATGAAGAAGTACCAAGACACTTTTCAACTTGGCTTGAGCTATACAAAGAAAATTTTACAGGCAAGATTTTATGGTATCAGACACTAAAGATGTTTGACCACACATTGTTCTGCACTGAAATAAATACCAGGCATTGTGCATTCACTGAATATGTATGCTCCTCCTCACAGTGTAGGTTTAGGAAAATAGATACAAAAGGGGAAAATTAAAACATATTTGGATAGGGACAGAGGAGGTTCAATAATACTTTTCCAAAAATATTGTCAACAAACTCTATCCATTTCAGTTTCATCTTCTCTAGGACTGCAGGTCTCCCTCAGGCTGAGCACTGTAAGAAGCAGGTAACAATTCAGATTTAACTTGTGCTCGTTTAATTACTTTTGCCAAAGGAAACAAAGACACCCAATTTACATCCAGACAATTAAGTCTAAATAAAGCCAGACTGCTCAGGAATCCAAACCATTTGAACTGGTGATATACAACCCTGACCCAGGAATTCACAGACCTACTGATCATGGGTCCCATGGCTTCATAAACAATAACTAAGAAATTCAACTCATATATGCTACAGAAAAAAATAGCACGTGAGGTTTTTTAAAGGATTTTGCTTCTTTCTCTGAAAGTTTGTGGGGAATCTACAAAACAAAACCTTCGAAAATCACCAATTATCATAATATTAAACAAAGGTGGCTGGCTGCTCACTAGAATCCAATGAAAGCCAGAGATTATACACTTAAAACACTCTTCTGGTAAGATAATCATGTCAGTAATGTCTAACTTCACTAGCACGCAAGTATTGAGCAGTACGAGCTTCAATGTTAGAAGACAAATGGAAAATTAATCATGGTATCTATTAAGAAACCCTCTGGAAATTATAAGGTCACAGAATGCTGGCCCCACTGCCCATCCTGCCCGCCAATACTACTGTAGTGTTTCAGCATATTCCCCATCTGCTTCTTCATCTCAACCCTAATAGGTATTTCTTTTCTTAAGCTTGAATTGTACATTTCTTTGGACAACACAGGTCTATTCTGCACCTCCGCAGAGCCTTGTACAATGCAGCTCTATACTGAATGCTAATAAGCGCTCTAATACTACAAATAACAACTACCTTTTGTGTCACACCATTATAAAGTTAAAATTATTCAAAGTTCATATATTCAAGAAGTCATTTGAAACTGTGGTATCTCCCATTAATAACATTAAAAAAAAATGTTAGAGGTTTTACTGTTAAAAATATTTCAGCGTTTCATGTGGTCATTAATCAAGGACCACATCTGTTATAAAAAGCTTCCCAGAACTGCAGAGAGACTGCCCTACTGTATTTTTTCTTTTTAACAGCTTTTCTTAAGTTGCCTCCTTTGCAGTTTAAAATGTAGGAGTTACTGAATGTTAATTAAATGATAGTCTTTCGTAGCCCTGGAACAAATTATCCAAAATTGACCACGATAAGTGTGGAAGCTGTTATTCTTCACACAACTTATGTGGTTTCTGGGGTTCTGATTAAATTAAAAAGAAGGATCCAATTAACCAGTGATTGAATTAAGTGGACGACACTGTATTGATCATATTACTTTAAGACACTTCTAATGAGTTTTAAAAGCAGCTGTACCGTTACATGTGAAGAGCAAGAACCACAGCCACCACTCCTCCATCCCCATGATTTTTCAGCTGTGCTGCTGAATTATATGCTATAAGACCATTCTGTTCCCTATATATATTCCACAGCAAGGACCTAAATTGGAAACACAGCTTTAAAAACAAACTCATCTATTAATCCAATCTCTTTCCTGACATATTCTTAGTAGAATTACCCCAGTAGGGACCAATGTTTTAAGCAATTAACCTATCAGTTTATTTTCTAATGTCAAGTTCTTAAGCAAAATAATCAAAGCAGATGAAGAGAAGTCACATCTACAGGTGTTAACATGCCAAATTTGCTGTGTCCTAACAAGCTGTACAACCAATGGTTATGCAAACATGTTTTAGATGCCTTAGGAGAAAGACAGCTTTTCACTCTTTGCTCTTTAACCTCTATTTAGTCCAGCTCAGGTTTTGCAGAGCAGATGACCTTTCTTTCATATGATTATTACTGTCAGAGTATGGTATTAGTTAAAGCTGGCCCCTAGATTTGCTTTAGCTGATGGAAAGGGATTAGCATCTCCAGAAAACAATTCACCCTGCGCCGACTAACTCCAATCCCAGGATTTAGGCCAAGATTAACACAGGTGCCTTTTGGTGTAAATGTCTATCTCCAGGCTTAATGTTGGAACCTGTAGTCAAAGGGAAGCTTGTCAAGGCAGTCAGTGGAGTACAGAAAGCTCTCAGATTCACTGAGAGGGAGACATGTACATTTGGTAAACCAAGACACCATCCAGTTTCCTCTATAATGTAACTGACTGGATCTCCCCTGACTACTACAGGATTGACAGATCATATACACAACATCACAGATGACTGGATTTGAGCAAGATGAATCCCAATCCAGATGTCTAGTTCTGTGCTAGTAAAAGCCAGGTGAGAGGCCTCTCACTATGTGTCAGCAAGGCTTTGCCAAATCTCAACAGGTAGAAACAGCACCTGGTAGTCTGTTCTCAAAAAGATGGATGAATAATCTTAACCATGCCTGGATGCGCAGCAACAGCAGCAGAACAGGAAGGTGGGAAGAGGGAGGACAGACTATGCAAAAGAGTAGCCTCCCCATAGTATGTGACATGATGTTAATAAGTAACAAATACTCAGAACAGAAGGACAGGGGGTTGAGGTTTGTATGGGGGATTTTGTTTGTTTGAAGTGGAATTTTTTTGAGTGTCCAACACCAGCATAACCACACTCCAGTTTAAACCCATAGTCCAGCTTTGATCTCAATGACAAAAACCACAAAAATCTCCAGAATTTGTATCAAGTCTCTTATTGATTTCTTTGTTGATTAAGTAATAAGACCGGGAAATCACACGGCTTCAGATACACATTCAAAGAACTAGCCAGGTGTAAGAACTTCAAATTAGCACTGGGCTAACAGTTTCCACACTAAACCTGAAGAAAAGCTCTAAAGACCTGCAGCAGACTCACAGTCCCATATCCACACATTCCTGTGCAGCTGCACTGATTTGGATTCAGTATATCAAAATAAAAACAAAGACGTAACTGTAAGTTAAACCAAAGTATTTAATTTTCTTCTTACCTGTAAGATCTTTTTGTTGTGTGATGCACCACCAGTAGCCAAAATCCTTGTTGTGGGCACTGCAATATAATACAACATATAGATCAAAGTGAAAGCGCATATTGTTAAAATTTGTGCTACTGAACCAAGCAGTGATAACAAGGAGGGGGAGTCAGATGGTCTGGGCTCTCTCCCTGTACCTCTGATTTACCTTCTGTAAAAAAGGAGATAAGAGTAATTACCCACCTTTCCAAGGCACATTAGAACACTTCCTGAGAAGAGGCAACATAAATATTGCAGATTTATTATTATTATAGTGCTATCAAAGTCAGGGAGATTTACAAAAGAGATATACAGTAAGAAAGGCAGAGTGTTATCATACTACAGCTCTGGTTTGAGGTCAGATTGGTCTGGCTCACAGCTGTACATATACAAACTGACAGATAACCTTTAAAATCAGCAATATTTTTAAACTTATCTCCTTGTGATGTTTACAGTCAGAGCTCACTAAATCTGGGCAATTCCTATCTGCTTGAATGACAAGGAAGTGTGTCAAAAGGTAATTAGAAATGGTTTAAGTCACTTCAATAAAATTAAAGGTATCTGAATCTTCATCCAGTGCAAACCCACAGCTTTGGGGATGTTAAAAATAAATTATCCTGCATTCTCTAGTCTCTAAAAAAACCCACCTTTCCTTCTTACATTCCTGAATGTCTGTCCTGTGCCTCATCATTTATTTGTGTGCATGCTCCTCTGGAGAACAGAATGTGATAAGCCACCCATTTATCCATAACAGCACTTCAGCAAGGCATTATGAATGCAAGTAGTCCAAATGATCTCACTGAAATTCTTTAAAGGCTTAAAATAAAATACATGCATAAATACTTTGATACCGTACATTAAAAAAAAAAAATAATCTAAACAATTAACTTGATTTTTGACAATAGGAAATGATACCATCATGTGTCCCCTCCCAAAGCGGAATTTTACTTTGGTTATTGTTTTGTAATCTTAATCTCCTTTTTGATAGAAGTTAATTTATTTCTCACAAGGCAAAGTTGGTCAATTTATACTGATGCCCTAAGTAACTTACTGTCATTTATCCTTTCAAGTATCTTAATGAGAAAAGCCTTGAAGACATAATTGGAAATAAGCAAAAGATGCAACTCACTATGCCAGATCTAGACACAGAGCTAGGTGCTCAGGTGGAGTCTAAGACCCAGACAAAGACTTGCATGGGGGACCCTATTTTACTGATAAATTTAATTTTATTTTCCTCTTTGGAGGATATTCAGTGATGCACAAATTGGGTTTTAAAAGCCATTAGGATCTCTGTCAATGTCAGTAAACAAATAAAACAAACAGCAGAGTGATTCCTCAGGGAAAACAAGTTTCAATTATGCCAACACAGAGTGACAGATCCCTGCCAAGATTATCACAGTAACATAATAGCACAGAAACCAGTGAAAAATAACTAGTAAGCCTCTGTTCCTAGAAACCAAACTGAACTCTAAATGATTTGCTTAATAGTTGTGATTCTGTCTTGCTAAACTTTGTTGCAAATACAAATTCTTGTGGAACTAGGGTATTCAACATGAAAACACCACATTTCAGAGACAGGCAGCAAGGCCAAATGAGAAACAAACACGTTTGCTACACTTCACAGCAGCTAAAAGAGAAGAATAAGGCTTGTTTGCACTTCTCTGCCTCTGCAAAGGGACTTCGTAAACTGCTAGGCTATCACCATCAGGAAAGAAGGGTGGACAAAGCCAAACAGCAACCACTCCTGTAAAAACTGCAAATATATGTTAGCTGAACTACTTAGGCTTCCATCTGCATGTCAGCTCTCTCTGTTTTAGGGCTTCTGCTCCACAGCTTTCTAAATGTTTCAGAACTCTGTCATTATATATTGCTACCTGCTTGCACTGAGGCCAGTAGGGCTGATTTGTGCCTTTTACCTGACTCCAGTGGCCCTGTAACAAACATGCTTGCTCTGGGAATCAAGGACTGGACAGGAGACTTACTCCTTGCTAGGTCAGAAGATTCAAGTTTTGGCTATGTTATCAATTTATGCCATAACTATAACAGATCTCAAATCTAAAAGTGTTTAGCATCCTGATTACCTTAACATCCATCTTAATCGAGAGTAATTCTTTCATAGAAAAATGCTAAAAATTATTTCAGTATGTAGCTAACCTACATGATAAAATAAACTAACTTAATTTGCACTGCAAAGTTTGTAATGTTGGACATTGCAAGTTCTAAATTGGATCAGTTCATAAATACACACAGAGTGAAAAAAAAACAATAAAATCCTATGCTTAAGCTACATGAACAGCAAAACCATTCATTCTCCTCCATTTCAATAATTAGGCTCACTTCAGCAAAGCACATCCCAGGAGGTAACAGCCTAGTGAAACTTAGCCATCACTGTCTGAGAACAGAATCTGACCTGTCCACCAGTGGAACTGATCCATCCGGGACATGTGGAAGAGTGCTCTTAGGTGAAGCCAGTGCACCAGAGCAGAGACAACAGCTTCCCTGGTTGAGTTTCAGTCACTTCTTACAGATGAGGAGTAGGTCACAAAAGAAGAACTTACTTGAATTTGCTGAATTTTAGGTCTACCTTTTACTTCAATCTCTCTCCGGAGAGTGAGGAAAATGCATTGATCACTGATTTCAGGGGCTGTCTTTTTAATGCCAATATTATGTGCTTTACTGAAGGGTAGACATTTGCTCCGAGATGTGTAATTGGATACATCTCATAAATAAATAAATAAAGCCCATCATTTATGTATACAGGGGCATTAACAAAGACATCGTTCATCCATCACTAGCAGTGTTCTCAGCCAGCTGTGTTTGAATCTGTCAGGAGCTACCATCTATCCCCTAGGGCAGTGCACAGAAAATACAGTGTTACTAAAAAAATAAACAAGTGTGGCAAACATAATTCATGAATTCAATTCTTTGACAGTTGAAACAGATTTAAACATCTTTCAATTAAAAGCTCCCTGCATAGTACCTAACCAACCAGTTTATTTCCTTCTTATTTAAAAACTAATGATTTTTAGAGAGCTGATAGAGAATTTTAACCCCATCTGGAAAGCGCTCGCAGCTGCACATAGTGTAGTGTCATCCTGCAATATTCACATCTGTAGATCTATTACCTGCTGTGAAACATGGCTACTGAGCTAACAAAACACTGTGAAAATAATAATTCCCACTGGACAGGAGGAGTAGGGAAGATCCAAATAACGATGCTCACTTCTATGGGAAGACTGAGCAAAAGGCACTTTTTCACACAAGGCTGAGAAGTCAGCCCACTCTACACGTTATTGCTCACACAACAATCCCCATTTTGCCTTCCACAGAGATCCAGCAAGACATGAGTGAATGAGAATTAAAGTTCTTCTCCTGACTAGCTTTTAGCCAAAACATTGTTTTCACTGAAAGGCATGTAGGGGAAAAAAAAAAATCTGCCACTGAAAAATTACTGTTATTTGTGTTCAGACATTGAGCATGGTCCCAAAAAGATTGAAATCCTACATCATCATACATTTAGAAACACAGAATTGATGCTTTCCCAGGAAAGAAAGCAGTTTAAGCAGATTAAGACAAAAAGCAGGGGCAAACCCAAAGATTTTAGGGAGTGAGGACTCAAAGAGTACTGCCCAAGTGGATTCAGCAGGTGAGACAGTGGAACCAGTAACACAAGGTGAGTGTCCCCTGAACAGTCCGACATCCCCTGTAATAGCCTTGGCACAAAACCATAGCTATTAAGGAAAATAATCACATAAGCAAACTCGCATCAATCAGAAGGTTAGTGATGATAATTAGCACCAAAAGTCTGCTGCCACATCATTCGTGCAAGGAGAGTGGAGGTAGAAATTCAGCCTCCTGTACCACCAGAAGTGGGGTCAGACCAGACTGCTAACATGTCCGGATGCTGAAATTGATGGGATGACTCCTGAACTCAGGGCTTTTGCATCTGGCTGTATTTCATGTGGATGGCAACAACGTGCCTGTGTCAGTCCAGAATTTTGCTGGCTCATGTGCTGCAAAGTCCGAAAGCAGAATTTGACCTTCCATTTTGCCAGTGAAAACTCAACTTTGTCATTAAATTTCCAGTGCTGCTCACAGTCCTGTTTTGTACCCCCAAACTCCAGGCTCTGGCTGACATTCAAAACTCCTAAAAGACATTTCCAAGGCTTCATTCAAACAACATAACATCTTTCTCATCACAACTGAATCCATAAATAAAACAGAACAATAGAAGAGGCATTCAAAAAGCAGCTGATTATGTGCATGAACCCAAGCCAGCTATAAGCATGATTGCGAATAACTGCAATTTACAATTTGCAAGCAACAAGAAAAGTATCAGCCCCTCCTTTATTTCTCTGATTAACTCAAACACTATAATTTCAAAAAAAAAAGTATTTTCTAGCTTTTCATTCAAGAAAAACAAAGCAAAAATGTACAATTATTTTTTCCCATTTAGAAAACAAATACTCCAAAATCATCCTACTTGCACATTAGCTCTTCCAAAATTCATGCTAATTTTTCTTATTCATATAAAGCTTGTGAAATTAAACTCCCTCTATAGTAAAAGGTTTTTCATCCATACCCTTTGAAAACATACAAAGTCCTGAGAACCCTTTCTGTTCCTGTGAGGTCTAGGACTGGGTCCAAAGGCCCTTGTTTCTCTGCCTTATTGTGCTACATCACTTCTGACATCTCCAAGTATTTCATAGCAGAGAAAAGAAGACTGCCACAAACCAGCCTTCGGCATGTTGGACAATATCTACCTGAATTGAGGCAAAAGTAACGTAAGCCAGGGCACACTCCTTTTTTCCCTTTTTCATTTAGACCAATACAATCACCAATACAACCACCAAACAAACAAATTAAAAGCCAAATACTGAAACCAAATACTTAAATTCAGCCACCCTTACAATTGTAAAAACAATACAGTAATTCATAAAAGCTGTTAAAAAAACCTGCTTTTAGAAGTGTTTCTGACTTTCACTTTGAAGCATGAGACAATTTGTTACAGAGAAAAGCAAGCCATATTTGCCATAGATTGGCTGGTTTCCTGCTTATACGCAAAGACACTTCCATATTTTGGAACGTGCTTTAATTTCACTGAGGGTTTCAATTGCTCAAATGCATGCGAAATTTTCCAGACACAGAATTTATTCTTATTTTTTAAATGCAGTGCCTGAGGAAGAAAAACAACTTTTAAGGACAGAATTGATCATCAGCCTCTAAGGCTGCTGTAGCAGAGCTACTAGCATACCAGCTGTAATTCAACAGGGGAAAAAAAGCTTCAGTTTTCTCAGCAGCAATGACAAATATGCCTAATATTCTCGGCATTTATGCTACTTACATAGATAAAGTCTGTACAATGATATAGGGGAGAACAAGCATGATTTTTTTTGCTCACACGGCTCTAAGGCAAGAATAATATCACTAAAATGAGTAGATGCTCACACACCTAAGTGAAACAGAGTAGGATTAGTATCCATAGTCAAAACTTATACGCTACTGATAGCCTAGGTCACCTTATGTCCTCAGGCAGCTTCTAATAGCAGAAATTGCTTTTCATGAGAATGCCAAATTTGGCTTTCCTAAACCCTTGCTTCAATAAAGACAAAAGACAAAACTCTGTATTTTGCAACCTGAAGCTTAAAGACACCAAATTGCCTCATTCTCTTAGTCTAGATCACATCAGATATGAATTTAAAATTTAACAGTGTCTCAAGGCTTTCCCCTTTCTGATGGATTTCAGAAAAAAATTAACATAGAAAACCATGCACATTAACTCCCCCATAACAGCACCTTAAATTAGTGCAGATCACCTGAAAAATGCACACAGATGTAGTATAGGAAACAAAATCTACTCAAGATACAACCCTACTGACAATTCAACTTCATTGACTTCTGCAGAGCTATACAGCAAGGAAAACTTCAGAACATGAAGGGTAAAGACTTACTTGGGAACAAGCAAATCAATAGTCATAACACTGTTAAAACACATACATTGACACACTCGAAACAAGACCTCTGAAATATTTGCCTTAGCCGTAGAAATACTGCAGAGCTGCAACTGCTTATCAATTCACTGGGATTTTCTTTTTTGTTGAGACACAGACCTCTATTTGACAGAATATTTTGATGAAGCCTGAGACAAATATCAATGGTAATACATAAAGAAATTCTACAACTCAGCACTGGAGTTTATAGCAAAGGAGGAGGAGAGGGAAGAGAGGGAGGGAGGGGGAAACATCAGATTCAGACCAAAAACTTTAGTAGATAAAGGCTAAATAATTATTTTTCCAAAATATTCCTGTGAAAGCTTTTAAAGGAAGGAGATGGAAGACAGATTAGAAGAAGCACTTAAAATCAAGACTAAAAATGTATTCAGGAAAAAGTCCTCTCCTGAAGACAGTATTACTAAACCCTTGCTACCTCTATCTTGTGTAAATTCTTGGTTCAGAATTAATTCATTAAAGATAAAAGTAATATATTTAAAGAAGTGTTAAGTTAAAATGGGTTCATGTACCAATGGAACTGGCTTATATCAGGTTTATTTTTTATTTTTTGGCTACTCAAAGTTTTCCTCTTTTGTTACACAGTTTGGTTATGGCAAGAACTATAAAACTTAGACATAGTGTGTGTTGGGGAAAAATTATCATAAAAACCATTCAGCAGTTGTCCAAACAATCATAAACCAGCAAAGGCTCCAAGTAAAGACTTCAGCTTTGATTTACATCATGCTTTCACAATTATTCAGAGACTCCTGGCAACACCTCTCCCTTCACCCTCCACTTCAGAATTCCTGTCATCTAGTGAATAAACATGAAATCTGGAATCAATGTAACAAATCAACTGACTTTCAAAAAATATTCTAAAGCAGGTGACCAGTCTAAAAACAAAACTGAGCATCTGAAACCTAGTCATCAAGTCCAGCTATGTAATAACCACATACAGAAAGCTCAAAAAACATAAAAGGTCAGAATGGACCATCTGCTTAAACCATATCATACAACTTTCAGACCATCCCGGATCCCACTATCCAGCCTTGCTCTGTATTCAACTACAGTAATTTGAAGAAGACACAGAACGCCAGCTGAAGGACTCAAAGTGACAGAGAATTTACTGCGACTACTGGCTGCTTTCATGTTTAATACCTTTAAATACTAGCACTTTATCCCAAATTTAGGGTTTTATTCTTTAAAATTCTAGCCACGTGATCTTTCTGGCTTTAGCCTTCCAGTTAAAATATTACTATAGAACTGGGTTTTCCCTTCATGTGTTGGCACTTACAGACAACAGTTAAATTGCATCTTGTCTTTCTTTTTGATAAGCTAAGGATATTAATTACTAGTTCTCATTAAAAACCATAATTTCAAGACCACAAACCACTGATGCTGAGTGCTGCTGGTATACTACCATTGCCTAGCAGAAATGTCTTCACCACTGAAACCCCTATTAGAAAAGAGCAGAGCTGGTAAAAGTATTAGAAATGCCTAGCCCAGCTGTATCTGACATGGCATATCATCAATTTGCCTATCCAAATATTTAATAATAAAGTACCAGGTTATAAAAACTCCTGATAAATCACAGAGAACCTTACAGAATCATCATAATATAGTTTGGGTTGGAAGAGAACTTAAAGCTCATCCAATTCCAATCCTGGCACTTTCCACTAGACCAGGTTGCTCAAAGCCCCGTCCAACCTGGCATTCAACATTAGCAAGGATGGGGCAGCCACAGCTTCTCTGAGTGAGTTGTGCCAGTGCCTCAGCACCCTCATAGTGAAGAATTTCTTCCTAATACTTAATCTAAATCTCTTTCAGGTTAAAGCCATTCCCCCTTTTCCTGTCCCTACTTGCTCTTATAAACCTTGCACTAGAAAACTGCATGGCTTCTTGGGAGAATGTTTCGGCTTTGAAGGTCTGTAGCTCCAACAGACAGATGCTCTGTGAGCCCTGCAATAGAAGGTCAGGTGGCCTGCAACACAAATCACAGGAAGCCCAAGGGTTCAGGAGGGATCTCTGCACTGAGCTACATATCAGTGCCTCTGGGAAGCCTGGAAATGTGAACTTAAAATTCCTGCTCTTCAGTTCCCAGGGCTGCAGGTGAGACACTCACCCAAAGTCAGGAGCAAGATGTTCCCAGAAATTGATTTTAAAAATAAGTAAGTTCACTGCTACCACAGCATTTTCCACTGAATAAAGCCAACAATTGTTTTTTAATGTGCTCTGTTACCAGTATTGCAGCACAGCTGCATACCAGTATCAAAATATTCTGATACATGAGAAATTTGTGCTTGAAAACTCATAAAAATAATACACCCTCCAATGCCGATCACAGCTCTGATATAAGTACCACATGTGGCTTTACAAACCACACATCAGTAAATATCGCTTGGTACTGAGTGTCCTGTGTTCAGCAGCAGCAGCCATTTTTCTCCTTAGTAGCTGGTGCAGTGCTGTGTGGTTTTGACTTTCGGCCTGGGAACAGCGCTAATAACACTGACGTTTTTAGCTGCTGCTTAGAATGTTTAATCTGACCAAGGACTTTCTGAGCTTCATGCTCTGCCAAGGAAAAGAGGAAGCTGGGAGCAAGCAGAGACAGGACACCTTACCCAAACCGACCAAAGAGATATTCCATACCACATCACATCATGCCCAGTATATAAACTGGGGGCAGTCACCCAGAAGAGTTAATTCACTGCTCGATTGGGCTGGGTATCAGTCCGCGGGTAGTGAGCGGTTGTATTCACTTCCTTTGTTGTTTCCCTTATCATTATTATTATTGGTGGCAGCAGCAGTGTTTTGTCTTATACCTTAGCTTCTGGACTGTTCTTATCTCAACCTGTGGGAGTTACATTCTTTTGATTCTCCTCCCCATCCCTCCAGTAGTGGGAGAAGGAAGGGGGTGGGGGGTGAGCTAACGACATCATGGCTGATTTATGGCTGGGCTTAAACCACAACACTGAGTTATTCAGAAACACAAAAGCCATCACTGTTTGGTTTTTGAAAACTATTTATCCTCATACATGGCAATATTCACCATTGGAAATCTTCTAAAGGAAACAGAAAATTACAATGGCAAATCAACATATGACACCATTCGTCAAAGGTTAAAATAAGAAAAGCAAGGAAGGAGGTAAATGAGCTGCCCAAGGTCACATAAAATCAGGAGAACAACCAAGAATAGAACAAAGGTCTCTTCATTGCATAGAGCACAAATGCATTCGATTCCACATTAGTTAATCTGCAGTCTGTGCATTAGTAGCAAGACATGTCCACAGGATAAAATGTAGTAATAATCAGCTGCAAGTTCAGCATTACCTAAAGTCACGAGACATAATTAAATGGTACAAGGTGAGATGACCGGACCTTGCATGCCACTTGAGTGAAGAGGAAAGAACATCCTGCCAGCTATTTTGAGTCTAGAGAAACCTAAATCACCCCAAACTTGTGGAAAAAAACAGTTTGGAATCTATATTTGCAAACCAGATCTCTACCAGACAGAGATGGTCTCTCAGGACCACTCTGCTTCCCTCAGCACTGGTCTTTGCAGCTTATCAATAACATTAACGAAAGCCTACAGAAAAGAGTCTAGGCCCAAGTATCATTTCATTTTTGCAAAGGATAAGCCATCTGAAAAACAGAAGTGACAGATCAAGGCAATTTGGGTGTTTTCTTTACAAGATTTCTCAAAAGAATTATTACAACTATTTTGGCATCCACAAACACTGCCTGTAGCTCTCTGCCCCTGTTCCTGAAAGACTGTTTTGTGTTTGTTGCTGGTGAAGAATTTTTCTTCTTGATTTTTCTTTTTAGTATCTCCTACTCCGCTCAATAGAAATAACCTACAGGTTGTAAAATACTTTAAAAGAATAAAATGAAATGATGGCAGGGTGACCCTGCTCCCAAAGCAGAAAAATCTGTTTAAGTTGTTGGTTCAAAGTTCCATATGCCAAGAAGGGAAGAAAATACACTACATAGGAAAGATTTGCTCCTTCTTCTTCCTAAAAACTACACCAAACTTACTAGCAAAAAAACAAACAAACAAACAAAACTATGCTAACCCATTTGTGAATGTGGTGAGTTACTGCACTCTGAACTTCCTCCTTTCTATAGAATACAGCACTGGAGAACACTTGTACCACTTGAGGCTCTGAGCACTACTAAAGTCTTCTGTTATTAATAAGCCTCCCGCTTTCCAAGTGGATTATTTATAAATTAATTTTGTGACCTCTGGCAGGCTAGAACTAAACAGCAAACACAGGGGGTTTTCCCCTTTAACTGAAAGAGAAAGGCTACAGGAAGAAGGATAGAGGCAAGCAATTAATATTTCCTAGTAATTGTCATACTGAATGGGAGAACCACTATGTTTCTCGGGGTTTCTGCACAGAAAGGTTCCAGGTAACCATTCATTCATGAGGCTGGGTTCATGTAAATGGGATGCTGTTGCCAAGCAACCATAGGTGCTAAGGAATGAAATACAGTCTGCAGAAACCTAATAGCCTGGAGAGAAAAAGAACTACAATCTGAGATTTATGGCATATATAAAAGGAAAAGAGTAATTCTCCCACACAAAAAGAACACAGATACTTTATTATAAATGTCCTTAGTGTGTTTTTCTAAGGCATAATTAGGCAATAAAATCCCTGCCCCACCCCAAATCAAAGAGGTAATTTTTTTTTTACTATTTTGTTCATTAGGCTTTCTAGAAATAGATCTTGAGAAATTAGCTACCAAGACAAAAGCTAAAATTTAACCCAAAGATTCTTTTGCACAATAAAAATGTTAACTATACAGACAGCACTGCAACTGCCAATCAGCTATCTACTTTACCTTCCTGTGTTTTTATACCATGCTCATTAACATTGCATCTGATCATCAGAAATTCTCTTTAAGCTTATTAAGATTTTAAAATATTTTTAGCAAGTTAATTAGAATACATTAACAGAGCTCATCTGTGCTCACCCATCATGCATATTTTATTCAGGCAAATTGCTTTAAATGAAATATTAGACCTAGGAAGGGCACAATGTTGGGTAGTGAACAATACAATCCCTTAGTACAAACACTCTAATAACTTTATGTCACTGGAAAGTGAGATCTGATGTCAAAGAGATTTTTTTTACTGCCTTCCCTTATCACTGTCCCCTCCAGCTGGGATGTGGGTACATGGACCTGGGAAATCATCCTAGTACCTGAACCATTCTTGATTGACATCATGTTTCCATACAATCAATAGAAGTTAAAGCCACCAAGAGACCACTACAATGGGAACCGGAGGTCTAGCTAAGGAGAAGGAAAGAACATCTTCAGTCCCTCACACTAAGGTTCAAGGCTTTCACAAATTCATGTTTGTGTTGGTTTTTTCCTCTGGCTGACAGTCTTTAAAGATGTCGTTTGACCTAAGGCAGGAGCCCAATTAGAATTTCTGATATGGATAGGCACAGGTTTCTAGCATGCAGAGGTGCACATGGATTTGGCAAAACAGCAAGAACAGCTCACAAAGAATGAACCTGAAATACCCTTTGCTTTAGCTAGCATTATAAATTCCTCCCTCTAATGTGCACTAAATGTCACCAAATTCAATCACATAAAATTAAATAACAGTTTACAAGGAAAAACAAGGCAACAAAAACCACCTTGGGATATTTTCAGTATGCCACTTGCAGAATTTCACTCAAGTGAGATGAAGTCTATCACTGGACACTGAAAAGTAACTACAATACTACTATAATAACACACTCTCTTCAAGCTCCAGCTATACATTCACTCAAACCAGTTAAACATTGTTTTTACAAGGGCAGGTAGTGAAAAGACAAGGAGAAATGGATTAAAATGGAAAGAGGGTAGATTTAGAGTAGATATAAAGGAAGAAGTTCTTTACTGTGAGATGTCTCACCAGGTTGCTTTCAGCAACCTGATCTAGTGGGAGGTATCCATGCCCATGGCAAGGGGATTGGAACAGCATGAGCTTTAAGGACCCTAACATTCCATGATTGTATCATATCTTTGAAATAGTTCCTTTAGACTCCATATGGCACAAATTCTTTCTATCAAAGGAGGGACAGAAAAAATCACACTAATTTCATCAACAGTTCTCAAGCTAAGCGGTTACTTTTAAATAAAAGGATAAACAAAGTTTGCCAACTTCATGCTTGATTCAGATTTTACACTCTCACTGCATTTCAATTAACCTACCACAGACTGCAGAGCTGACATATTTGATTCAGACAGTAAACGCTCTTTAAAAAACAACAGGTCTGAAGCTTTTGATGAGCGATCATATAATCTATATCAAAACACACATTTCAATCTCAGTCAGCACACATTTAATGATCTGCATTATTAACACTGTCCGGTTTGAGGGATTTTGATAATCTCTTTTACAATCTGTAACAGTTCTTTAACTCCAAGGCACTGATGCCTTTTAACCAATGATCATTATTTAGGTATGCTTTTTGCCTGTACTCTTTCCCAACATATTAATCTCTTCAATTCTAGAGACTGCTTTTTTATAAACTGCTGTATTACTCCCACATTTTCTCCCACTGATGAACTCCAAAAGTGGACACATTTCATTTAGCATTTGGTTGAACACAGTAGCCATGCTGGTACCGAGAAATTTTAATCACATCTGGGCAATCCTAGGGTAAGCTCATTCAAAGGCAAGAGAAGAGGACCACCATATCAATGGGCAGAGCCCTTTTCTCTGAATAAATCAATATTGATTGCACTGAATCCAAACCCACCCTGTCATAACCTTTCCTTCTATTCCTACATTTATTTATCAGCTCTATCATCAAAAGCATAAGCTGCAGTCTGCAGTTTCTCCTCAAGCTTGACCGAGCAGAAGTTTTGTTTTTTAAAGGAATTCTCTGCCTTCGACAGTATGAACAGAGATTTCACCTCCCTGCCACAGAGCTGGAATCAGGCAGCTGCCTTAGCTGCAGGGATCAGCTAGTATCTCTCCCTGGCACTTGTTGCACATTGAGTAAAGAGTCACACAATCCCAACAACCTATTTATTGGCATTAAAGAACACAACTGTCTTGGTTTGTTTTGTAACATTTAAGCAGAGATATATCCTATCCTATGGAAAACGCCCACCTAAAAATCAATATAAATTTCTAGTAGCATCCTAATTGCAAAAAGCAGGACTTGAATGAGCAATGAAGGCAAACCAGTATTTTAATGTCATTTAGAGTAACCAAAGAGACTGAAATATGTTTACATTTAAGAGTATTCACTAGCAAAAGGAGGGGGGAAAGTAAAAGCATGACTACCAAACAACAGCAAAATTAAATGCAATTCAGCCAAGCACATTTTGTCACTGGCCTACCCTGGTGCAGTCTTATTGTTCCTGCAATGGAAAGAGTGACTCAGTTGCCCAAGGCAGCACATAATATAGGGATTTGTTAATCTTTATAATATCAGCACTAGAGCTGCACCTGTAGTACTTACATTCAGGCTCACCTGATTCAAGATTTTAATGAGAATGTGGATCTCTCCACCACTTACAGAAACTCCCACTTAACCCAGATATCCATCCCCAGTGAAATAAGTTACTAACCCCAATCCCCTGTCTAACTGACACCTCTGTTGAGAAGTCCCTAGCTGAGACTAGACTAAAAAGCTGGAAAAATTCCTCTTGTCTATCTTCTCTCTCTTCCCTTTCTCACAAACCCACAGCACAGAGAACCCATGACCAATTCCTTGCTTTAAATTTTCTTCTGTAGAGGCCAACACCTTCCACTACCTAAACCCCCACTCCTTCTAAGCACGGGGCATAAATGAATAGCTACTGACTCCAGTAATTAATATTTTGTTATAGCTATTATTAAAGTAAGAGGTTCCTCACATCTTCCTTTGAAATGGCAAAAGGACAAGGCTTCCCAGTCTGGGTACATTCTCTGGATACCTAAGATGTGGTTCACCACGTATGCTAAAATACAGTATATTCTCCCATTCACTATATTATATCCAATCCTTGCATTAAACAGCAGTCAACTAAAATGCACAACATCTTTTCCGAATTCCTCATGGTTAACACATTAAGTGGCAATAAAGGGTGCAATGACTTTTCAAGGGCATGTACCTGTTTAATTATTCAAAAGAAAATTGACTCAGGCACCATGGTATGAAACACTAAAATATGCAAACGAAGTAAATTATGGGGGAAAGCAACAAAAGAGAAAAAAAGAGATCATGGTGAACATATGGGAGCAGATTCTGATCCCTTTGCATACCTAAGTTTCGCTATATACTTGTGTATAAGAAGAAAAGGTTGCGAAATGACAGAAAAAATTATTATTTACTCATTTCAGTACTCCTGACTAGGGTCTTGAAACAATCTATCCATGCTTAGAATTTCCTATAAGAGAGTTGTTTTCATCTACACACATGAAGCAATTTCAGGAAAAAAATATAGAATGCTTACACCTTTCTAGACAATCAAATCTTACTGCTGGGAAAACACTTATTTCAACAGAGGCTGTACAGAACAGAAGAATAGGTGCATGATCTAATCTATGAATAAATCTTGTTTAATCTAAATTAAGGCCCTGATATAACTCACTAAAATAAAAAGAATAGGTTAACAGAAAGATACCACAACACCAATTCTGGTTATTTGTTCATAAAACATGAATATCCCATTAAAACAAAGAGCATTTGATTTTAGCTTGGATCAAAGCAATTATCTTTCTAATCAAGACATCCACTGAATTAAGCATCCCTTGTAAGCAGGCGCTACAGTGTTATATTTTCATCCGAACTGCTGAGAATAAGCTAGAAGAAAATGACAAAGCAAATTGAACAAGAAAGTGTCTGATCTTGATGAATAATTCAATGATGCAATGCAACAAATACTGATTTTTTTCCCTGGTAAAGGCAGTTTACAACTGTCCTTTGCTTAGAAAAATGACCTTCTCATGGTAATTATGCTTTTGTCTTTAGGCACTGGATGACAGTCTCAGTAATACTCATGATTCCAGTTAACAGCTCTATTGCTGATCTCAAAGCACTCCATTTCTTCTACATCATCTAATCCTTAATCCAACTACTGAAGAATTTCAACTATAATATTAGGCACCCTGGTCACTGTCTATTCTTTGAATATTTTGTTGGCTTCTCTTGGATCTTTATGAGAATGAGAGTATCTTTTAATAGAGCTCACAGAGTCACAACCCTCACATGGGCATGAGCCAAAGTAACTGCAGAGTGATCAAGGCAGGAATGATGCAATCAGCCAAGAATACAGCACCTAACAACTTCTTACAGCACCAGTGAGAACCTGGAAGGCTTTTATGATCCACATTCAGGATTGTCTGAACTCTAATGCAAGTACATTATACCTACTTTTGTCTTCTATCTCTTCAACATGATAAAAAAAGCATCTGTAAGAAGAAAGGATATAAACTCCCTTCTCCGCACTCAGGACAGAGACAGAAGAAAGTCTGACAGTATGAAGCTGAGACATGACAAAGTTAAACTCGTTGCAAGAAAAACTTTTAATAGTCAAGACAGCAAGACACAGGAATAGGCAACCACCACTACAACTCCTTGAGGAACTTCTTGGCTGCATGGATAACAACAATGTGAACACAGACAATCATTGTTCTTCAATTACAGAAAAGTTACTGTGCAGACAGAACTGCCAGCGCAGTGGTACAGAGTAAACATGGCCATGTAGTCTAATGAAAAAATAATTTACTCAGGAAAGAGCTGGATGCCAGTCTCTCTGCTCCCAGTATATCTTTTATTCCCAACAGTTTCAAAATGCAAGTAAGAGTCCACCTGTCAACCCTACTGCACCCAGAGTAAATATTGTGTCAGAAACATCCCATCACTGGGGAGGCAGACTCAGCCTGATGATCTAATAACAAGATAAATCTTCCTTAGAGTTGTGACACACCACAGTATATTCAGGTTTTTCTGTAAGTCACACTTGCATATCAATATTAAAAATGGACATATGTCACTAGAAGATCATGACAGAGAAAAGCTGATTTTGCCTTTTCTCATTTATTCCAGTAAAGCGCTGGTACAGGTTGCCCAGAGAAACATTCCTCAAGTGTTCAAGGCCAGGCTGAATGGGGCTCTAGGCAATCTGCTCTAGTGGAAGGTGTCCCTGCCCATGACAGGGATGGGGGCGGAACTGAATGATCTTCAAGATCCCTTCCAACCCAAACCATTTCATGATTCTGTGCTAATTGTGCTCCACATTTTTTTTTCTTAATGTATTGTCTTATTACAACAAAACTATGTGGCAAGGAATCCAGTCTACAGTAGATCACTATTCCAAAAACAATTAAGAAAAAAAGAAAAACAATTAAGAAAAAAATTAACCCTACTAAAATCTGTGACAATGGACATAACCAGTAGGACTGGCTTAATACAAGTAAGGACATAGGCACTCAGGTGCATATTTTCTGTCCCCTGCAATATATCAGTATCTCTTGCTCATGAATACTTAAGATTATATTTGGCTAGTGGGCAGCACTTCTTAACACCTAACAATCTAACAAAAAATACATCTTTTTTCTCTGTGTTAGACAAATCTGCCCACCTTCAACCTCTGCCACCCATAAAACACAATTTATTCAAGAAACTTTACTCTGACTATAATTAACCTTTTCAATGTACAAAAGCATCTGTGCCTCTTAAATGAACAAAGAGGTACTAATGAACAAAATATACTTTCCTGATCAAATGCTTCATATTATTTCTGGGAATACAGACTATAATATTACTACCCCTATACCGCATATAATACAGTATACAGCTCATACATCTTCTTACAAAAGGTTTCTGTTTTCAAAGTATCATTGTATAAGACTGACTTTTATACACCATGAGGATACTTGAGCCAGGTTACTGCAGGTTAACACTCAGAAACAGAATGACATGACCATGAAAAAGAAAAAACCCATTTGCCTTAGTTTCAAAGCCAAGGGATGGACATAAGAGGAAAACAAGATTAATTTCATTCATTTCAAGGTTAAACTGCAAGAAACCTTAACATCACACATATGGACATAAGTTTTCAATGCATGATCTGTGATCTCTTAGCAGCCCATAATGTAAGAGAAGTAGGGTGGTTGTCAAGGAGACTTGAATTTACCATTTAAGAGGTCCAGTCCCATATTGAAAAATTTAGGGAATACGAATACTACAAATTTGTATTAGTCTGAAAATCAGTGACCAAGAGAAAAGAAGGCAGCACAAGTGATGTTCTTCTTCCTTTCCTCAATTTCTTACAGGGATGAGATCAGAATTCACCAGTGTTCTGTGTCTTCTATTTACATCAAGACAATTTTTTTGTTTAGTTCTGTATTTTTTGCTGTATTTTAAAAGATGTCCTGAATTCTGCAGTAACACAACTGTTGATCACACTATGTTTTCTAACATAAGTCCTGTCAGATATTTAGCCTTAGTTACCAAAAAACTATCTTCGGGGAATACAAACATTTTCCCTCCGGCATCCTGTCAGTCCCAGCAAATCTGTAAATAAACTGTCAAACTCCATTCCAATCACTCCTGAATCTGCAAGGGAAAAAAGTAGTAAAATTGGTGCAGCTGGTTGTAGTCCTTGTAGAGAAGGGCCGATTTCACAGCTTTAATATGGTTCAGTACTTCACAGCAAGTCCGATCTGATATATAGCATGTAGAAATGAGTGACACCTTTGCTAATCATTTTCTTAAATTTATCGCATGTGGAGGTAATAACAGATGCAATGACTTTCCAAAGGCATGGACTGGTTAATTTTTCAAAAGCAAATCACCTCAAGTTCTGCAAAATTAAAAATCCACTAAGACACACTGTCAAGCCATCTAAATTATGGAGAATCACACGAAAAGGGAAAAACAAAGCTCTAGTCATGAGAAAGACAGCATTAGACCCCTCTTCTTACACTGTCATGGACAAAGTAGGAACAGAGTAGCTGCAAACAAGCCAAGGACCTAAACAGAGATGCTGACCTTAGCAAAAACTTATTAAACAAAATGGCATACCCTATGTACTATAACCTAGAATATATTTGCGCCCTTGTTCTATAATTCATAACTTACTAAGTAATTCTGAAAAAGCTGGTCAAGAATTTCTCCGCAAGATATTTTTTTGTTGGACCATGACAGGTAATCAAAGAGTTTTTCAGGGCCATGACAGAAAATATGCAACAGAAGAAAGATCAGAATGAGTGCAGATAAACACTGTCACCTTGCTGCCTATGAACTCACTTAAGATGCAAATCACCTAATTTAGAAGAGGGGCAGAACCTGAACTGGGGTCTGCTTTATCTTACAGATTTTTCTTCACTATCATGTTATACAACGACGCATTCTCTCTCCAGACCAGTGAATTTTTCATAAGTAGTAGAATGGCCCCAAGCAGAAGACAGACTGACTAAACCAAATAGCAAAGACGCTACCTTGATTTATGTTAAATCTAGGTTTAAGACTCATTTCTGTTATCAGTTAGTAAAGGGATCTCAGTCTCAATCTCCAAAAGGAGACATCCATCATCTTTCTTCATAAAAGACCTCTGAAATATAACTTTAGAAGAAATTTTGAAAGCCCATCTTTTCTTATGAAACAAAAATTCAGGTATTTGATTGTACATGCTTACTCAGTCTCCCTGCTTAGGAAAGCAAACCTTCCATGGCAATAACTGAATGCACCATAGGAAAGGAATAAGCACTTAGGTCAGTATGACTGCAATGAATTTGAAGGTGAAAGAAAAATAACATGACCCCCTTAATTAGGGTTGCCATATGTTCAGATTTCTGTTTTCATGTCTTCTTTTCTGAGCTCTTTTGACTTGTTGAAAAGAATACAAAAGGCATCAAGATTCACCGTATGTGCCCTGGCCTCCTGTGCACTACATGTGTCACAGATCTGATACATCAGAGACATCATGTTCACCATGCAAAGGCTACATGGCCTATCAGTTACTATTTCCTTCCACAAATTCCCAAAAGAACTACGCAAGTCCTACAACATATCTTCCATTTTCCTACCACAGAAAAATCCAAAACATGTGCCCCAAAAGTTTTCAGCAGAAGCAACAATTGCTGCTATCGAGAAGTGAGTGTCAAACTGGCTCATTCTACTTACATACAAGCATCTGATCCAAGGTGCAAAGCACTGTGAACCTGAAAACTTCAGTGACCCTGGTCTATACCTCTGTACACGTTGGCATACACGGTCCTCAGCAGGTCTTTCATCTGAGAGTTAACCCAAAAAAGAGAAATCTCTGGGCCTGAATCTTATTTCCCATAATGACTGAGTTTATAATCCCAGTCTAATAATCCTCAGAATACCCTTAACAAATAGGAATTATTATAATCCTGATTTCAGACATAAGAAAAAGACACAGTGAAGATACTCATCCAGATGAATGAGGACTATGGGCCAAGTCTGAGAATGTCACCGCAGCACCTAAATTGCATCACCTTTTTACTGTGGACTACAGCCACAGCTTTGCTTTAAAAATCAATGAGACATCAAAATCCAGTCTGCATATTTTTTCTAATATAAAAAAAGAAGCAACATTGTTTCAACTTCCAGTAAGAAAGAAAATGGTTTATTGGATTGTCCTCCCATCATTAAAAAAAAAAAAAAAGCAGAATACTTTGAATACAAAAGCTTCAGCCCTAGAAAATTCCACAGTGAAATACAACCCTCTCTGGGTTGTACAACACAGCACAATACAACAACTCTTGACATGAAATGAACCCCAAGATAACAGAGACAAAAAGGGGACTTTAATAAAAAAAGGAATGCAGTTATCCCAATGGGACTTGCTCTAGGGCACCTGCGTATACTCCCCTGCCAAAAGTATTTTGAACTCTGTAATGGCTACAAATGATAAGAAAGGCAATGATGAGAGAAAGTCCATGAGCCTACACCTGCGAAGTGTTTTTAAGAAAAATGCTTCAGATACAGAGACGGAAGTAATTAAAAACCAAAAGACAAATGTGTACTGCTGTCTTTGTTTTCACCCAAGCTGAACTTCCTCTGCAATTGAATTGCTGGCTCGCTGGGGCAGCTGGCTGACATCCTGAGCCATGGACAGGAAGAGCTTGTCTGGGAAATCAGCACAAACCTAGGGCTTGTTTGTTTGGAAATGAGCCCACACACCACACATAAACATACACACACACACACACACACACACAGACCGAGGTCTATAGTATGTGACTGTAAACTAACAGGGCCAGTGATAGAGGACTAAAGTCCTCGATGCCATCTCTGCCTCAATCTTCACTGCTAAGATTCGCTTTTAGGAATGCCAGCTCCCTGAGGCTAAGAGGAAAGTCCAGAGCAGGGAAGAATTACCCTCAGTGGAACAGATCAGGCTGGGGAACATTTATATAGATTGGACATACAGGAGTCCATTGGAACTCACGGGATATCCCTTTGAGTGCTGAGGCAATGGGCCAATACAAATTTTGAGACCAGTCTTGATCATCTCTGAAAGGACACAGCAGCACAGGGAGGGTCCTGAGGACTGGAAGAAAGCAAATGTCACTCCTGTCTTTGACAGCGACAATGAGGAGAATACTGGCAACACAGGACAGTCAAACTCACCTTGATCTTTGGGAAGATGAAGCAAAACCTCCTAGAAACCATTTCCAAATATATTAAGGACAGAAAGGTGATTGGCCAGCAAAGCCTTCTAATATGAGATGACTGGTTTGGTGGATAAGGGGAAAGCACTGGGCAAGCCTTCTGACACTGTCTCCCACAATATCTTCACAGACAAACTGAAGAAGAACATACGAGACAGGGAGGTGGACTGAAAATTGGCTGAACTGCTGGACTTAAAGGCACAAATTCTAGCTGGAGGCAACTAACTAATGGTGCACTCCAAGGGTGAATACTGGTCTAAAACTGTTCAATATTAATGACTTACACAACAGGACAGAATGTATCCTCAGCAAGTTTGAAGAGAATACAAAAGTGAGAGGAGTGTTGATACAGAAGAGAGCTGTGCTGCCATCAGCAGGACCTCAACAGGTTGGACGAATGGACCAACAGGAACTTCAGCAAGTTCAATAAATGGAAATACAAAGACCTGCACCTGGGGAGGAAGCACCCCCTGCACCAGTACGAGCTCAGAGTCAACTGGCTGGAGGCCATCAGATGGAAAGTAGCTTAGCAGAAAAAGACCTGATCCTTTTCATGAGGTAAACACGATCCAGCTATGCATCCTTGCAGCAAAGAACACCAACAGAACCTGGGTTGCATTAAAAAGAACATTACTAGCAGGTCTGGGGAGCACTATTCAGCACAATGTGATATGTATTGGTATTGATGGGTCCAGCTCTGGGCAAGACAGTACAAAAATACTGGAATGAGTCCAGTGAAGAGCCATGAAGACAGTTAAGGACTAGAACACCTGGCATACAAGGAAAGGCTGAGAGAGGAGCTGGGACTGCAGCCTGGAGAAGAGAAGGCTCCTGAGGTATTTTAGCACTTCTCAGTGTCATCCAGTGACAGAACAAGAAGCAAAGGGTACAAACTGAAATAAAAAAATTCCTTTTAAAAATATTTGTGTGTTGTGTTGTCCATCCGTCATTGTCCATCGTGTCCCTCCCCACCTCCTGTCTCTCCCCCCTGTTGCACCAAATATTAACAAACCTTGCAATTTAATCAAATCTCTGAAC
>JASSUY010006529.1:0-26704 GCA_032466535.1 Forpus xanthops
TTCCCATTTTCCCCGGGACTGGGGAAGAAAGGGGGGGGGGGTGCACAGAACTGTTTGAGGGGCCTCAAACTACGACACAGAGCTAATCCTAAGTGTTTTTAATGATTGAACAGTTAATACCTCTGTGAAGAAACCTTAAAATCCTAAGAAGCAAATCACATATGAAGTAGTCACTATGAATAATGGTTATTTCACCTTAATGAAAACACATCCTGCTTAAAAAGCATTATGTTATTTGTTCAACAAAAGCTTAAACAAAACATCATTTTAGCAAACAATGAGCTGTGCTGCCACATAATAAAAGACAGAAACTAAAAATTAGTTGCACAGCCTGTAGCTAACGAGCACGACTGATAGCTGAGAGCCAGTGTGTTACAAATCGTACTACATATTCTGTAAATGTGGTTCTGTATGGCAAATGGCTAACCAGAGAACTGCAAGACCAAGACACAAAGTTTAAAACCTTAGAAAATAAACTTCTTTGACCAAGAACACAAAGGTCAACAGTAACACCCCGGTCATTTGTCACTGCCAGCACACTACAGTATTAAGTGTCCTGACAACCCTTCCAGAATCATATCACATGCTCCAGTGCAGGTAACTCAGTACTATCACCAAACCCCTCTCCTTGATTATCCTCTCAGATGCCCTTTGGGATGTCATGGAGAACATGTTCAGATGCTGTTATCCTCTCTGGGACATAGTTGTAGCTGTACAACACCATGGTCAGCCACTTTCATTTTGAGTTACAGGTGCACAAAACCCTTTTATAGAAGAGTTACTCCAGGCTCATGAGTACAGTTCAGCCTGAATCCCACTACGGCCATAATGGAAACTACTCAGGCTTGAAAGTGCTTTATGTAGCTGGCAGCAATCAATCAAGCCACTCTGCAAACGACAGCCTGACCATACATTGAGTATTACACGTGATATTAGTCTACCCCTCTCAAAAGGGGTGTAACAAGAAGGAAAATATATGGAGAGAAGAACCAGAAGGAATATCTTTCAGCTTGGAAAAAGGACAATACTGTGGGAACATTATGAAGAACAACAAACTCATGGATGGATGGAGCAGAGTGCGCAGGCATTGACTGTTCACTGGTCTCACAGTAAAAGATTTAGAGGATGTCAAAAAACCAGGCATATTGGATAGATGACATGTGCAGTCCCTTGGCATGTGATGCTGAGAAAGCTAAAGTTTGTATTAACATTATGTCAACTGGAAAACTTATTAAAAAATAATTGACCAGCTTTTATTAAATACAAAGATACCCCCTCTCACTTAGGAACTGCTGGGAGCTGGGGGAGTTGGCTTGGAAGTTATTATAATATATCATTATTTTCGTTTAATTTTCTCATAACAATTCCAGCTCTGTATTGATGACAGCACAGTTAGAGCTTTGCTCAGGCTTAGTTAGGCTGTTTTTCCTGTTCCTTATCTTTTCCCAGCCAGTGTGATTAATGATTAGGCTGCTTTTGAGCTGGAGGAAGCTGCAAGCAAGCACACAGGGTATCTCATCTAGATCCCTATAGATACAGTCTCACATGCACGTGTAAGTGCAGTAACAGTGAGGATATAATAATGCACCATGCCAGGGTAATGAAAATGTACATATCCAATGTGTCAGCCAATTTCTACAGAAGTACAGCTGGGCAAATGGCACGCTCATGTTTGGACTATACATTGTTCTCCTGTTGCTGGACAGCAGCACTGTGCTGATTAATGAGAGAAAATGAAAACTGGCCTATGACTTTTTACTCCCCCTACCCATCAAAGCAGCCATCTGACAGAATAGGTGCAGTGGTTCTTCTCTATGTTAGGAGTGTACCAAACGTTACAAAATTAAATGCTTTTTCATTGGAATTTCCTTAAAGCTCAAATTGATCTTTTCTAGAGCAAGGCATAGTGCTACAAAAGACTGCAAAATTATTTTTGTCTTGTTTTCCCTGTAATAACTGAAAGTTCATAATCTTTAAAGTGTTTAACTCCAGATTTTTTGAGGAGGTAAAAAATACTAATTATTGTCTTCTAAATGGAGGTAGAAAAGCTGCATTTGACGTATATGTTGACACCATGCAGTCACTTTTATTGTGCAAGTCGCTTCAACTTTTGTTATCTTCCCACCCTAGAAATTAACTATTAGACTTTACAAAGTAAGCCTGGGCTAAAATTCAAGTTGTTTGCACACAGTACCAATGCTGCAGTGCTACTAAATGACGTACCTTTATGTTTTGCTTTATTTACAGATAATTCAGGCATTCAGTGGGTAAAAAGAAGGGATGTTACCTATGTTTTAAAGGGAGCTAGCTGGGTTAGCTGCAGGTTACCGCCAGCAAAATGACACTATCTGGTGTCTGTAATGGGCATGCACCTATTAAAATATCAGAAGAAAGGGTACCAAATATTGGTCTGTTCAGATCTTAAAAATCAATAGCCTAACCTAGCTGAAAAAGACATAGAAAGCTCCTCCATGTATTTAAGATACTGTAAGTTTTACTTGAATTTTTTCAGCATTTCTTGCTAGTGAACAATGGTTATATGTGTACAATAAATGATGAAAAGAATGAAGCTTCAAATCAGACAAATTTTTAAACAAATGCCACAATAATCAGAGAATACTCAAACAAAGAGCTTAGCAGGAATTAAACTAGCAAGAAATAAAAATGGCGTTAGAACAGTTCATTACTATATTTAATGACTATGCATTAAAAGCTAATTAAACTTTATTCTAAAAGCATCTCAAAAAATATCTAGCAGGCTTTAATGAACTTTGATTCAGCAGTCTATTTTTCCATAAGATCTTTGTATGCTTTCCTGCTCTTTTATACTGTAGGCAATATTAATCTGATATTTAAATGATCCTCTACCAGTCTTTTAGCATTAATTTAATATTCAGTGCGGAGCTCATGGCAAGGAACATGCTTATCATCAGATTGAAAATGCTTAATGGATTTTCAATTTGAATGGATAAATTCAAACAACCACCGGTAGTCAATTCAAACAAAAGTTTAAAAGACAATAATCTGCCTCACAACCCATTATAGTTTCATATGGTTAAAAACATATCTAAAAATAAACAAACTATAGGACAGTAGTTGGAAGTCCATTGAAAATTTCTGCTATGTATGAAACAAAAGATTACTCCTCTGTCATAACTATTACAAGATAGACAATAAAGGACTGAAGTACACAGAAAATACAAAGATTAGTTCATCTAAATATACAGAACAAAGTGAAAAATTTGTTAGAATTATTGAGAAACTACCTCACAGAAGAAAATGTAAGAAATTTTAATTATTTCATTCATTATATTGGCTTCTATAGTACTCGGGAGAAATACTGAAAGCAAATCAACTGCTTTAAAGATTCAGGTTGAAACACGACGCTGACCAAGGTTGTTATAAGACACTGAGAGTGCCATGGTCATGTTAAAAAAAAGCCTTACACTTAGAGACAGGTCTGTAAAATGACTCCTGGATTCTAAACCTCCCCAGAATAATATTTTGTGGCACACAGATGATTTTTATGATTTCCACATTTGATACTATCAGTTTGTTTCAATAGTTTGATATTTAAAATATCTAAAATATCATAACCTACCCTCGATCAAATAACCTTTTTTCTCCACAGGTCCTTTTATAGTTAAGAAAATTAATGACCTTATATACATGATAGGAAGAGGAGAATAATATTAGCAAATGACAGAGCTGTTGTTCATCTTGTTTTGCACCACAGGACAGGATGTAGCAGTACCTGCTAGGTCTCGGGGTAAGGGAGATCAGGAAGGTGATGCTTACAAGGATAATGCCTTTTCCCCTGCTGTAACAGCACAGTGACTTCCCCTTTCTCCTCCTGTGAGCTCCAGGCAGTTTCTCTAATCCCACGCCAGAGTGAGTCCCCAGGCAAGGATAAAATTACAGGCTGCACAAAACAGCAAGTAATACAGGAATTTCAGGGGAAAGGTTAAAAACAACCACGAAAGAAAAAAAAAACACAAAAGGAAGAGTAGGTGGTAAATTACTAAGTTATCATGTGCTCTGTTATAGATGAGAGATGCTTGCTATTGCTGTTAAAAATAAACAAATTAAATACTCCAGATTTGTCTCCCATCTAGCATGTTTATGGTAGTTACAGGAACTTCTATCGTATCATGGGAAATGTTTCTGTAACTGAGGAAATTTAAATTACATTTTAATAAGGATGTTTTGGAAACAAGTTAAATGCATATCTTTTAGCTTGCCAATGCTGTGCTCGCTTTTTGAGCAACTACTGCAGCAGGAGACTATCAAAATAATGCATGACATTACCTGGTAGATGGTGATTTGGCCATTACTTAAGGTCAACATGACCTAGTTGACAACAAACATCTCTAAGCCTTAATTCTGACCTGAAAACCCATTCACAAGATAGAATCGGGTTTCTTCTATGTTAAGAGAAACAAATCAATCTGGAATTTAAAGTGCAGGCATAATGGCGTCAAAGTGGATACAGAAAGACTCTTTAGAGCCATGACAGATGAGCAGAAATAGATTTTGCTTTCTTTCATCTTGTGTTTCTTCAAATGCAATCACCAGTCAAACTTACTGCATTGGGGGAGAACCAGAAACCTTCATGAGAATTGCCAGGCGAGGAACATAATATTGATCTGAGACACTCACAGGTTGCTGCCTAAGATTATTTCTTCCTCATTTTTCCCCTGGTTATCAATCATTTCAATGTAAGTCTCTATTCAGAGCCCTAATAGCCTCTTTTTGTGTCAGTCTTTAGACCAAAATTCCCACTCAGCATAACAACTTGCTAGTAGTGTGCCCCACTCTAGAAGCATGAGATTCCAAACTTCACAGTTCATTGCAAGGTAAGCAGGAAATCTGTACCTAACGCATGTAGAAGTCAAAGCACTTTATAAAATATTCATAACTGGTTTTTAGGTGCACAAATGTCGGTGCAAATTTGGTCACAGCTCTTTTATATTAAAATAACCTTTTTGCACTTCAGTCACGTCTGGCATTGAGCAACTCAGGAGTCTGGTTTATTGCAATTCATCTCATCCTGCTTCCTTTTGCCAATCACTTCTCCCTCCTTGACTTTGTATGCATCTCATGAAGCAGTCCCGACCATATGGAGCCCATGCCTTGCCTCTGAGTGAGTGAGTAAATCAACTCTTCTTCTCAAAATTAATGTCACTGAAATGCAACTTACATGACAGGAAAGCCCCAGTCTCTCACTGGTTTTCCAAGACCAGCTAACTAAGAATGGTTGGTCTGCTTATCAATCCAGCCCTGCCTCAGTGACTACAAAACAGACTTCCTAGGGTGTTTCATGTGGGAGCTTTCACAGCCATTGCTACTGAACTACTGTACAGAGGGCTACTGAATTACTCTCTATTTGCCATGGTGGTCTTGCTAAGTTACATTAAGATGGTCAGAGCTAGTCTGTGCAACCAGATTTTAAACTAAAATTTCAGTAACAAAGATGGATGGTGGTCCACAGGAGCTACTATAGACCTGCAGTAGGCCAAGACTGAGAGTTGGGGAGCTCAGTTAGAGCACAAACAAAAACTGTTAAGTTATAGAAGACTACAAGACCTATGGCACCACATGGTCCTCACAGCTCTTTCTGTATTAGCCTTTACTTCTGCTTGATCAGCACATTTAAGACCCTAATTTACTTTCTTTCCTGGACAATAATAATTTCCAGGCTTATACTGAAGATACAATGTACTTCCTACTCCATGTGAAAAGTAATTAAATTCCCTACAGTGCAGAAGGAGACAACAAAAAAAAAATCACAATAAGGAAACCTGTTAAGTTATATTGATTTTTACAAAATTTTAAGAAAGCAGAATTTTTTTTCTGTATCATATGAAAGATCTTAAAATAATAAATAATAATGATATTCCTCAGATCTGATGAGACTAGACAATAATATGGCTAAGCTGGAGAGGGTCTCTTCATGAGGGACTGTACTGATAGGACAAGAGGTAATGGGTTCAAACTGAAAGAGGGGAAGTTTAGATTGGATCTGGGGAAGAAATTGTTTACTGTAAGGGTGGTGAGGCACTGGAATGGGTTGCCCAGGGAAGTTGTGAATGCTCCATTGCTGGCAGTGTTCAAGGCTGGGCTAGACAGAGCCTTGGGTGACATGGTTTAGTGGGAGGTGAAACTGTCCATGGCAGGGAGTTTGGAACTAGATTATTTTAAGGTCCTTTCCAACCCTAACTATTCTATGATTCTGTGATTTCCACTCTGGATCTGGGTTTTTCCTTTGCGATAATCTTCCTCAAGATAAAATATTATAGCATGTTACAAACATTATATAGCATATTTGAGGTAAAACTGTATGAAAGTAAGTATTAAAATCAGCATTTAACCAATAAGGAAATGGAAAAAAAGGAGACATATAGAGGAAAGATGATACTTCAAAAGACTTCAAATAAATTGACAGAACTTCAAGAAACAAAGCCAGATATAAAAGTCAGCTCTTCTGAATGCCTATGCAATGTATCATGGCACTGTGGCCCTGATGATTTGTTATCACTGCTTTATCTTTAGGAAACACAGAATTTTAAAATAGTTATGTAACTGAATACAGCCTTAGATTTAATTTTTTTTAATCCAGATCAACAAACTTCTTAAAAACTTAAAGATAATTCAATTCTCTTATAGATCTTTTAATTTGATTCTCTATAATGTCATGAGGAAAGGGGAAAACAAACACACCCAAAAGAGAACGGGAAAAGCTGTTCATACATTATTAATCACACTTGCTATACGCTTTACAACAGCTTACTTATGTAAATGCAAAAGTGCAGGAGACCTACCAAATATTAAAAATAACTAGGGTTTTAAAGATAAATTATTATTTTTCCATGTGCATCAACATTTAACGCTGCCCTTTACCTCTGCTACCTCGCCCACCCTAAAATGCTGTAAATGACAGTAAAAGAAAATTGAATATCAACACCCTGAATCTATGTAGGAGGTATAATCACTACCTGCTCACCTAAGCCTATCCATCCCTTCCAGATAGTCTGACTCTCAAAGGCAGCACCCCATTCATCATGTGGTCTGTGTTTTAAGCTGTGAGTTTCTCAACTCACGGCAAAGCACATGAAGATGCTTAACAAGTACAATGCACAGAAACAAGGGTTCTATATATGGGTTCATAGTTCTAAGAAGGTTCTGTGATATTTGAGTGTGCTTAATTCTGGCTGGACTCACTGAGCTAAAATGGAAGGTACTTACACTCAAATCTAACAAAAATCCTTCACTAACCACAGCTGAAACAGACAGTATAGTTGAGACCTTTTGACTTGCTACTAAAATTTCATGTGTAGAAATAGGGAAAAAAAAAAAGAATGTATTTATCTATATTAAATACATATTTATAACTTTGCATATTATATATACATACACACAGTTATACTGTTAAGACCTCATATAATGGAAAATATTTCTTCACCGTTAAAATGTTGAACATCAAAAAACATATCATGAATTTCACCTGAAAAATACTGTGAACTATCTCTTATCCACAACATGAAAGATCTGCAAGCCTGAGTTCAAGGAAATATGCATGAAGTTCAAGCCATACATGCTGCAGCTGTACTTTGATCCATGTCTTGGGCAGTTGTTAAAGGAAGGCTCTAACATGTGAAACATAACACCCCATTAAGACACTGCTTATTGCTTTTTTGTGAACTGAATTTGTCAGGATTAGGCATAATGTCCATAATGCATTATGAAAACTCTCTTATCAGCAGCTACACAATTATCATTGCCTTCTTTTGGCACCTAGTTAATGAGACGGTAATTGCATTATCATTAAGATACAATGCATTTTTTTTTTTTGAATTCATGCCCATTACGTCTTTTTGGTGGACACATTTTTTTTAAATAAGAACACAGGTTTCTTAGAAAACACAGGAGTATTAAATTATTTCTCCCAAACTAGAAAGGATTCTTTGGCTGCTCCTAAGCAAGGATTTTCATTTCTCATGTCCCAAGCAATATGGGTAAATATTTTATTTTTTTTAATTCAGTTTCCCAACCTTTAAAATGGCACTATTCAAATAATAATAGTTAAATAATAATAATAATAAGCCAATAAGCAACAGCCCTGCAGAAACAATCCTAAAGGCTCAGGATTTAGCATAACACAGTATAATCACAGTCACCCTTTTCTTCTTTAGAATTATTTTTAGTAAAAGCAGACCTCAGCATTTTAACTCTGGACATAAAAAACATATTTATTTCCATTAATTCATTCTAATAAATGTATAAAAATTCTTTTGAGATTCCTTCACAAATGACAGAACCATGTCCATTTTGTTAAGGAAAACATTCTAAGTCTTCATCTCTTCTTTCTTCTTTTCTCTCTATTCAGGGTCATCAGAATTTACAATGACCTACTTCCTTACTAAACAAGAAAGCTATAAAGTATTAATGGATTTTCTGTCTTACAGACTGTACTTTCATTGAGTAAGTGAAAACTCAGATCAGAGAAAGGCTATAGGAAAGATGAAAGGTACAGAATGGATTCTAAACAAAGAAAGATAATTTCCAATTCTTCAACTTGGAAAGAGATGATAGGGGAAGCGTGGTTTATAAAATTATAAATGGCCTGCAGAGGATGACCTGAGATTGACTGTTTAGCTTTTTCCAGTATAAGAATTTGGGGGACTCAGAGATTACATGTCTGAAACAAGCAAAAGATGGTCCTTCTTAAAATGCAGTTAAGCTGAACTGTTTGTCACAACATGCTGTAAAGCAAGATGCATTTTACTGATGGATTAAAAAAAACAAATCCCCAAATTATTATATTTTTTAAAGGCCCAGCTGGATCAGAAAAAGCAGAATGGGTTCATAAGAAATAAAAAATAAGAAATGAGAAAAAATAATTGATGTGAGGAAACTTTCAGCAATTTACAAGGAAAACTGTTACTTTGAAAAGCTAAAATAACATACCAGACTTTATAGTCAAAATGAACTGAAGGTTGCCATTTTCAAAGCTATTGACATGAAGGCAAACAGTCCTAGTTTTTAAGGGAATATTTCTTTTTCTTTCCATACTGCAAAAAAAAAAAAGCCAATTTAATTTCATGCACTTTAACTGCAAAAACACATCACAGATGCAGAGGAGCATCACCCTGAAGCAGTTAAGCACAAAGGCAAACAACTACAGGTCTTCCAACTCTTGTTTTACCTCTTAATTACACAGTTCTCTAAGATATTCCGTTATGCCTCATATCAAATCATCCAAAACGTGCCTAGCATTAATGAGAATCTGGACACCACTATCTTCCTGGTACTGTTTTCACAAATTAACAGGTAATGCTAATTTTTAATGAGAATGGAAGGAGCTGCGTCAGACATTTACTGATGGAAAGAGCATTCCTTACTGTGGATGCCTTTTCAGAAACTTCTTTAGTTCAATCTGGTCTTTAAAAAATAATAACAACCTTTCTGGCTTGCCTGGGGTTCACCTCTGCTCTTTATTTTTAGAGTTCTTTCAGTGAAGATTAAAAAACCAAAAAGTAGACCACCCCCTGAATGGATACTCAGTTTCTCTGGCTGTTTGAATAAGTATAGGGTTTCCCTCAACATCCATAGTCCCTTCTTTCTGCACCCCTGCAAGGACTGCCTGTAGCAGTCCTTCACTCTCAGATATTATATCAGTCCAGTTATTACAAGCAGTATTTTTACAATTATTCTTTTTAACCCTGGTACTGTTGTGGTCACCTGGAACTCTGACACTGACCAGCAAGTGTACGGTGAAAAATCAATTACCTCATTATGAAGTGATACATATTCATGCAGCTCCCAGAAGGAGATAAGAAAGTACTATGTTTCTTATGATGACCATGGTTTATGGATTCAGGGCTTAGCACATTCAGCATTTGAATATGGAAGGAAGGGATGTCCAGAGAACAAACTGCTCCATGTTATATGAGCATATCTCACCTCAAGTAATGCCTAAGAGTGGAGTCCCTTCTGCAGAGATTTCTGCAGTTGTAAAAAGACCACAATCACACTAACAGAAGAAAGAATTGCATGCAGTTTTCCAGCGGAAGTATATGGTTTTATTTATATAGCTCATAAGGTTATACTGATTTATTTAGGCAGAAAATAATTCTGTGACCTAGTTTTGGGAAGAGTGACCAAAAGAGAATGCAAGACAACTAAATCATTCATTTGCAAAGATATTAAAGTAAATCGTCATCAAGAGCACAAAAAATAACTTCAAAAAAGCCATAATGCTCTTTAATAATATATGAAATGCTATTTGAAAAGATATGACTCCAGTTTACGTTGGAGGTTGCTGAATCTGGCAGCCTGACAGAGGCAAAGCTCCTGCAGCACCAAATCCCCACATCCATCCAGTTGTGAGGCATATGGGCACACGTACATACAATGCATACACACATACATCCATAGCCAGCCTCACAGAACAACACAGACTGAAAAGGCAGCGCTTGGCCAAACACAAGCTGCACCAGCATCCTGATCCTGATCCCCAGTCTGGCTGACCAGGATGAAAGCAATTTAGCACAAAATACATACATAAATGCACCATGTATCCTGGATTAGCTGGCCATATATATATATATATATATATATATATATATACAGATTGATATCCAGTCCATTCAGTAGCTGGCCCCTGGATCACCTACCCACATGTACAAGCATGCCCCTCTCTGGGCCAGCTTGGACTGCCTGCTTTGGCCAGCAGCCAAACTGCAAAGCCTCTAGCCCTTCAGTATCTGACCCGAACTTGCAGCCTCATTTCCCACTCACTCATGGCCCCTTGTCCGGTAGCTGGTACTTAGGCCTCTCCAATCTCTCCAGATGCACCACCACAGACACCTGGGACCCCAATGGTCTACACTCTATGGACTCCGCTCACATATACACATTCACACAGAATATATGTCCCTTCATCTATGCAATTCAGATGCTGAGCTGGGTTTAACACTGCTGAAGAACGGCGTGTTTCAAAGTGGGATCTTTATTCGCACTCTAACTGAGCAGGAGCTTAAAAGCTACTGGCAAAGCCCAGGGCTGTTGACACAGGTAGGTCCAGGGAGGATTCAGAACATGTTTACCAAGGTTGCTACTTGCTCCCCGCACTGTCCCAGGCTCTGTCTGCAGTCAACCCCAGGATTCAACTCAGGAATCATTTCATAAAATCATCACAGAATGGTTAGGGTTGGAAAGGACCTTAAGATCATCTAGTTCCACCCCCCTTGCTATGGGCAGGGACCCCTTACCTTAGACCATGTCACCCAAGGCTCTGACCTTGAACATTGCCAGGTACAGAGCATTTGCCACTTCTTTGGACAACCCACTCCAGTGCCTCACCACCTTCACAGTAAAGAACTTCTTCCTTATATTTAATCTAAATCTATCTCAGTTTAGAGCCATTACCTCTTGTTCTATCACAACACGCCCTTGTAAAAAATCCCTCTCCAGCTTTACACTTTTGGCAAATGCAACAAAATGGAAGCTGAAATAATGTAGCAGAGAGAAAATAACTAATGATTTAGGGAACTATGTGTGTAGCATGTACAAAAGACTCTGAAGTGATTTGGTCAATAGCAATAACAACAGAAAAGGATTCTCCATTCATCAAACATCTCTGCATTCAGAGGTCACCAGTACAGCACCAATAAACTGAACTGAGGTATGAAAGTCAGCCGAAAACTCAAGGAAAACATTCACTGTCTAAACTGCTGGATAGCAGAAAAATGTCATTACTGAAGACTGAACAGCAAATGAAGCAAAATCTTAGAGCAAATAATGCAGAGAATTATCAAAGGTGCTTTATTATCCGTCTTTTATTTTTTTTCAGCATTCTACTTATTTATTAGCATTTATGCTTTTGTCATCATTTTTGCATGGGTGATTTATGTTTCTTCTCGCTCCTCCTGTCCTTTTTGCTGCATACTATGTTTTTTACATTGTGACTGCATCTGCTCTTTAAAGACTTTCAAAGTGTTATCTTATGCTTATTTTACTAGAAAGGAGTGATAAAATGCAAGCTAGGCCTTAAGAGTCTTAATAAAAGAGTCTGCTACAAAATCAATTAAGCATAATAAATGAGTGGACCTAAATAGCACATTAACACAAAAAAAAAACCCAGACTTGAAATGCCACCACTTCACTGCCCAATTAGGCTCAGGAAACTGTCGCTACAACACTAGTGACAGAGTAGCAGGCTCTCTAGGTGTCACACAGGGAGCTCATCATCTTCTCTCTTTTCCTGCTTGCTGGCCTGTGCAAGTTGGTTGGAGCAGGCAGGCAGACAGCCTAGGAGCACTTATTATGTCACTATGGGCTGTTCTTTTCACAGGCCAAATTTTAATGACTCTTATCACAGGCCAAGCAGCGCGTAAGCACCCAGAACATCTCCCTCAGTAAGGCAGAGTGTGTGTGTGTGTGTGTGTGTGTGTGTGTACACAAAGGCCAGCAACAGTCAGCATTCTCAGGCCATCAGCAAAACCACAACTCATCTCTGACAGAAGTAGTCTCACCACCTACATTCTAGAGGAAACAGGTTTACTGCACACCTATTTGCATTCAGAGTGTGAAGCTCTCTCACGCAAGCTGCTAAAAACCTCCCTGAATAATCCAAACAGTTTCATTAGAAGTATATATGTATGAACTCAACAGGACACAGTCACTTTCTGTCTACAAAAAACTTTGGGAAAGACCCCATTTCTATGAGTCTGGGGGAAAATACAGTAAATAACACTAGTAAATAGGACAGCTAAATCCTGATTTGGTTAGCCTGAACAAATGTTGCTCTGATAGAGATGTTGCTGAACTAAGACCACGCAGAGTAAGACAGTGCTCAAGACAAAGAAGATTATTCAAAAGTGGCCCTTATAAATCTTTTAAACAGAGCAACACTCTTCAGAGCAAAACTCAGTTTTGTCTTCTAAAAGAAGCAATAGAGTACATCCCTGTTGAGGAACTCAAAATTTCATGCTTCAGTCTGAGTTATTCATTTGCATAGAAACTGTCTTAAATCATTTCCTTCAGTTTAAAACTGGACAATTTAATTTTTAAGTTTTTCTTTTCATCATTTTCTAGAGTAGCAGATACTGGCAACAACCACCAGAAGGAAAGGCATTGGGATCTTGAACAGCTAGTCTTTCGCATGCATGGAAGTTCTCCTACTTATAGAATCAGTGGAACCAAGTATTCTTGCTTGGGAATCGAGAAAATTTTCCCTGGGTCAGGTTGATAAGGATGTGTAGGGAGTTCTTCAGCACTGAGGACAAGCATCTGCTGGGATTATTTAGAGTTATTTTCTTCACGTTTGTTTCTTCCCTGCTGAGGCCTCAGTTGCTGACCACCTCTCAGTCTTAGTTTTGTGCATTTGTGAGCAACTAAATCTTCTGGAGACCAATAGTGTTTTGACATTGATAAGTCTAAATTATTTGTTAAAACAGTGTAGTATTCTGTGGTTTATCTGTGCTATTGTATATCTAAAGATATTGGAGCTAGCCTAAGATTCTTATTCAGAAACATCTCTGTGTAGCTCTGTGTTTCCAGAGCAGCTCAAGTGCTCCCATCCAGCTTGGACTCCCAAAGCCTGTGGACACAAGATAGCTCAGTGCAGAGCCAGCTTGCTTACTTTAAGCCTGTAGTATTCTGGCTTCTGTGCTGATAGACCTCAACACATCTATGAGAAAATACATCCTCAAAGGGACAAAGCAAATAGAAATGCAAATAGATTCACAAATGTAACTTTATGTCTGACAGCCTAAACTGTCTGTCTGACTGTAGCTGTAAACGTTAAAATGTATAGAATAAAACCAGTAATAGCGAAGGAGCCAAACATAAGTTCTAGCTAATAACTGCCCCACACAGGAATTGATAGAGGTAGCAGAGTCCATGCAGGCGCAGAAAATTTGCAGCAAATATGCAGCATATAGTCTTTAGCATACCAAGAAACTCTCAAAACTGACAGCAGATAAACATGATTTATCATATGTAGCTACTGAGAGGCATGGGAGAAACATGATACCTCTTTAGGCCCACACAGGACAAATACTGATGACATTTACTGGGTGTGCAGTAACAGATGGACCTTGAGAAGGGAAAAATTTGCTGTGTATAACCAAAGGTGAAATCCCTGGGACGAATTAAGAATTACTTTAGGGTTTGCATATGGTGTCCTCTAGCTGTATCTCTGCTGGTAAACCAAATAAGACTGAAAGGCAGCTTTGAGCTCTATAATCATCACTGCTGTATAGCTGTTATCTTGCTCACTAGCACTGTTTAGATCTGGGCCAACCATCATTCCCCCAGATCCATAACACATCTTAGGGGATGGAGCATGTCAAGAATCATTTGGAGAAAGCTGACTCCTAGCCACCCTGTTTGTGGAAGGAAGAAGAGGCAGGAGTTTAGGCATAAATATGAGTTGTGCCATGCCACCCAGCTCCAGGGACAGAGAATGCCCCCTCCCTTCTACCAGCAGCGAGGCTGTAGCTGCTAAGAGCTCAGTGTTACCTTGCTTTGCTTTTTTGGGAGCATTAAGCAATTCCATCACACATTTCTGCAGTGCCTACAACATTGGCACTTGGAGGCTGTAGATTAATAATTAAAAGCCGGGCAGCTTTGTAGCCAGTGCTTTACAGAAATACACTGAGGACGAATATATGATAGAAGTGGTCTGAGGGAAACTAGGGCTATCAAAGGACTCACATGAGTGAACACTGGCAAGAATGTAAAGAAGTGCAAATTTTGGCAGGTGACTGGAAGAGGAGCAAATTCTCCTGCCTGAACAGCATCTTAGCATCAGGGGATGGCAGGGGCTCAGAGGATGCAAAAATAGATCACATTCTATATAAGGCACCTCCAAACAGATGGGAGCCTAAACCACTGCAACTTCAGGAAGTCGGTAATTTGGGGAGGGTAGCATCTCAGCTGGATTCTGACTTGCTATAGGTTTCTCTACACAACAAAGTCTTTGCTCTCCTGATCCCTCTTATTTTATACTGTGCTAAAAGTGGCTGACAGGATGGGGAAATGTATCCACATCTTGATAGCAAAAGGCATTTTTCTTCTACTGAATTCTTGAAAATAACTTGTTGGGAGAGATGATAACTCTACAAGTACATAAAATGACAAAGCATCATGTCTAGAGTGCGTATTTCACCCAGAATTTTATGCCTCAGCTACAATAAGAAGTAATTCATAACAAATTTGACATAATACCACACTGTAAAGTTACTATGTAACTGAAAAGGCTAGGCAGTGTCTGTGAAAATGGAAAGAAAACAGCAAAACCATCTCAATTGAAGGAATTACAGATTATTTACTCCGGAAAAATTAACTAGAAGGAATGTATAACAAAATTCTGAATTTATAGATTTAACCTTTCACTGATAAGCTATTTACATTAATGCCATCCTTAAAAGGATATGCAATGCAACTCCCTTGCAAAAGGTATTCTGTACAGTGAGAGTTTAGTTGCTGCACCAGCAATGTTGTGTAAGAGAGGAAGATGCATTTGGCACAGCATGCTGCTTTCTGTTCTGTTTAGAAGTACTGGAATTAGCAAACACCTGTTTAACTGTTGCATAATTTTGGAGGTAGAGCAACCTTAGCATTGAGCATTCTAACATAGAAATTTTATAATATAATTAGTATAATAAAGTACTGTGGACTTGCTTATCAAATAAATTCCTATTCTTGAAAATTAAAACTGCTAAAGAAATTTGTCATTTTTAGAGCTAGAAATGTAAGCTAAGTTAGTACAAGACTGATAAATAAATATACAGGTCAAATGTGTTGATGCTAAAAATATTAGCTTAAATGGAGTGAACACAAAAGGCAATTTGACCCTTTCAGTAAAGCTTAAGAATCAATGGTAATTGGAGATATTTACGCAAGTTTTAAAAAAGAAGGCATTTATTACTTATCATCTGAGCTTTGAAGACTTCCTACACATTTCACTAGAATTATTTTCTATGCATTCCTTAGATGCTGAATTCAGGCTGCAGGTAAATGCTGCTCTTGAAAACCTACATGGCCATCTGCATACATGATTTAATTTCACCATGGCACTGCAATTCTTTGCTGAATTTTCCATCATACTAAGCATTGCAGGACTTCCCTTTACATCACCAGGGACTTGCTGGAAGATGTTCACATTCTCCATGTTTATGCTTGAATATTTCAAAATGCAGATATGCATTCTCTCACATACTCTTGCAGGTAAGTAGACTCTTCACAACTGTATCAAAACTCTGCAGGATAGATCTCTGTCTTAATTAACGAAACTCATAGCATAACTGAAGATTGTAAAAATTAGTTAAAATAACAGATGGCATTTCAGTATCTGCCTAGACTTAAGCATAAAATCAAGAATAAAGAAACTTCTGCAATAATCATAAAATATGCCTACTATATTGTGCTATGCAGGACATAGCACTCCCCTCTCAAACTGGTTTGGAGCTGCTGCACAACGTGGTGAGCCACGCTTCTGCTGGCAGTGGGACCAAAGGGAGAAAGGGGAGAGGGATGGGACAAAAATAACTGCTGCTTCAAGAAAGAGCCTCCATCCTTCAGTAGCAGTCATTGCACTCTATCCCTTCAGCAGGGATAACACCAACTCATTTTGTATAAGTGCAGGAGAAAGCAAGAGCTGTTTAAGCTGTGGTACCTTCATGAATAACCACTCCCCATTTCCTTCAAGAAAAGGTATTCAGAGGAGAAGGATAAATTCAACCCACAGCAACAGCTTTTAGCCATTCATATTACTAAAATTCCTATGTGCTTCAAGCTTCCACTGTGTAAGCTATACAAGCTCAGGGGTTATGCAATAATGAATGTATTTAAAGACATGGTCTTTTTTTTTTCCCAGCCTATTTTCTCGATAAACATTATTTTTTCTTATATAGCATTATAACAACATCAATTTCTATTTGCATTCCAAGCCCTAGATCTGTACAATTTCTTCTTTTATTACCTACTGAATACTGACGCTTTTTATTTTGATCTTACATCACTATACTACATAAAACATTTTTTCTTTAACCATCATCACCTATTAAAGATATTCAGTTAACAACGAGTTTAAATCAGTGGTCTAAACAAAAGGTATGTGTCTATATGCTGCATGTTGTTTAGAACATAGAATCATAGAATCATAGAATAGTTAGGGTTGGAATGTATATTATAGATGTCATCCATATCAAAGTTGCCCATCTTTGAAAATCCGGTCCACCACCTGACACAGTGAATTACTTATTTTTCTAAGAGCTGATAAGATCTAGAAGAATAAGAAGCACTATTAACTCTGAAAACCCTAACTAGATCTACGGAAATATTTGTAATTCAGATATGGTATGTTATGTTAGAGATTTTCCTGAAATATGAATTGTAACAGATGTGTTAAGCATCACCTCAGAAATCTTGATAGAAATAATCATAACATTGTTACACACACATACACAGAGGAGCACAGAGACACAAAAGCAAGGGGAGGCCTGAATAACATCCAGCTACTTTAGCCAACCTGAACAAGCACAGAGGGGAACAGAGGAACAAAGGCAGGCAGGAACCCAAATGAAGGACTCAGAGGAAGGGTCACCCTGTTCAGTCCCCTTTCTGGGCTGCTTCAGGGGAGCTTCAGCCCTAGTGTTCAGGTGTGACACCCATCCCCATAGGTCATCAGGACATAGGCCACCTCTTAGACTAAGGGAGGTCATTCATTGCCTGGGGTCATGTGACACATGATAAATACAAGGCAATGCAAGATTCATTATAGGATATTCAGGGCAGGAACCAAAAGTAGGGGAAGGGAGAGACTGTTGGCTTTGGGAAAGACAAAAACTAGAGGGAAAATGAAGGGATAAAGGGGAAAAAAAGGAGCAACTGGAGCAAATGCATATTTGCGAGTGTATGAGCACTAACAATGATAGAGCTGGTGGGTAGGTGGCATGACCTGGGAGAGATGTCCACGTGTGTGTGCGTGGCTGTGAGCAAGAGGGCTGTACCAGCAGCTGGAGTAGGGCTTGCATGCCCAGACACCAGAAACTGGGGAAACTGGGCTCCAGGGGCACAGCTGCTGGGAAGACGGGGTGCCTGAGCCTAGCTGCTGAGGAGATCCACACAATATATGTGTATTGATATATGCAGTGCACCACATCCACTGGCAGGCCTTCATCCAGGTCAACCTGAGAGCAGAGCAGGATAAGGTCATTTGTTCTGTTTGTGTGAGTACTGTGTGTGACAGTGTGTGGCCAGCTGTACATGTATGCACAGAGTTGCTGTGTACTTGTGTTCAAATGCGGTGAAGTTTTGCCAAGTGCAGTTCACATCAGATTAAAGTTTCCTTTGAAAAGACACATGAATTTTCCAGACAGCAGATCTAATATTTTAAACTTAATATAAAACTTCACTGGTTACTCCAGAAAAGACAGGGAAGATTATAACTGCTATCTGTGGGAGAAGATACACAACAAAGTCTGAAGGCTCATATTGCTTCTGGGACAGCCTCAAAGAATCAGTGTGGCAAAGGCAGACACAGCAGAGGGAGGTTTGTTCATCAGTGGGTACCTGCTGAAAGTGCTCTGAGGACTGAAACAACGATACAATCACTAGGACCCCACCAGCAGGCTTATGAGTAGCCAAAAAGAGGAAGGCCTGCCACGTCTTATCAAAATTATCAACCTAATGTTGAAGAGTATTCGTAAAATTGAATCTATCAACATTTTCAAAGAATGAGGCCCCAGAAGAAGACACACGTGCCACTCACCCCTCTAAGAAGGAATAGAGAGGTTCTACCTCTAGAGTATGAGGAAAGTTAGAGATCCAAATAAGCAAGACAATTTGCCTGATTGCTAAGTTAAAAAGCAATGGCTATGGCCTATTAAAGAAAAAACAAACCAATGAACCAACAGTGGGTTGAAAATGGGAAGGTGGCTTTAGTAAAAAACAAAAAAATAAAAATAATTACCATTTTCTTAGTCAGCACAGATCTTGAAACAAATTATACCAAAAGTTTATGAATCAGAAATCAAGCAGACACCATAATCTAGATGTACACTAACACCAGTTGGTGCATATACCACAGCAGATCACTTAAGAATAAGGTAGTAACTTAATCTTTAGCTGTTCATAGCACATGGGATAAAATTCATATCATAATAGGCTGTCTCAACCTAGCTGATGGTAAATGTGCAAGACCTTGCAGTTGTAGCCTTGGAATTTCTCAATTCAAACATTCCTGGAAACAAAAAAATATTAATGCAGCATTTGTTTTTGTCCACCAGGACAAAATATACTCTTACTATTTGTCCAGGCTACCGGAAATGAAGTGATCATATAAACTAACACCACTTACATAAAAAGCTGCTACAAATTGTTTCTTTTTTGCTATGTGTACTCTTGAACAGAGTAAAAAAAAAAGAACAAACCCAACCCAAAATATATATATGTAAGTACATATGCTTGCTGCCCAGTTACAAGTGTTTGTCTCTAAAAGAGACAGCTTTTAGTGCTGAAAGGAGCCTCCAAAAATTCCAAAAGGTAAGGAACACTAGTTCAAAGAGAAAAAAAGGAATGACACTTTTCATTCATTTTTGCCAGTCTGGAAAACAATTAGTCACAGTTAATGGAAAAAGATTACAGGAGCAACAAAATTGCTTACTGGAAAGTAAAACAACAATAGTTTTGTTAAAAACTAAGGTAATCACACTCCTCATATGCAACACAAGGAAAAAGAAAAATAGAAGCTTATAGGATGTTTGATCATTTTAGTTAGCACTTTCTTAATAAATTAAGGACAAAATGACCTCTAAAGACTCTACCAACCCATTATGAGATCAGAATGGTTGAGCAGTTGATAACAGAGCAGGAAAAACTCAAGTATTTGATTAGAATCTATTCTGGTTTGGGGAGAAGCAGGTTATGTGTTTATAGCAAGGGATGGAAGTGAAATACTTTACATTCCAGCAATAACTGAAAGGGTTGTTAAATCGTAGAAGTCTTCTGAGGCAAATGCCTTAATGCCATAGAGTCATGTTCTCTTCCATCAGTCCTGACCACTGGGCTCCCAGGAGTAGGCAGAACAACATCCTTTGCTTGGCAGTAGGATTCTTACCTGGAAACACATGGCAGAGTCCTGGTTCCAGACCACGTTCCTTGTAAGGGTTAGGATTAAAGTTTTCAACAGTGAAAAAAAGAACCTCATACATACACAGTTACTTTTTCATAAACAGAGCCTGGAACACAGGACTCTTTTTCCTCTTCCCTGTCACAGATCCCACAGTCTTGCATTAAACTCCCCACAAAACAGCAAGGGGAGTATAACTGGGTATTTCACTGCGGAGTCTGCGTTTCTGTGTTAAACACTGCAGCACACTAACCTCTTTGTAGACTTTGCCCCTATTAGCATTTGGCACAGCTGTAACTGCTCCTGGCGTGTTTCTCTAAGGGTAATGTCCACGTTGGAAGAAAGATGTTGATGAAGCACAAGGACTAGAAAAAGAACTATGAAAGTGATGAAAGGCTTAGCTAATGCAAAAGCAGGCAACTCATTTATTGTACTGTCAAAAAGGTTAAGAGGCAATTCACGATAGTCTCAAAGTACTCTAATGGGAGAAACAGAAATCAGATGTTACTGGGTCTGTAAGTCTACCAGCCAAAAAAACCCAAGATCCATAGGCCAGATGACAAGGTTAGACAAATTCATACCAGGAAAGAGGAATATGCATAGGTCGAACAGAAACTAGTTCATGCAAACAGCAAAAAGTGTGTTGAAGAATTTTTTGTCCCAGCAGGAAGTTTTTATCTCAGTATTTCTGACTGCAACCAATACTGGATAATCAAGAGCAAACTAAACCTTTCAGCTTCAGAAAAGCCAATTGTGGCTGTAAAACTTTACAGAAAATGACAAAAGAATGGAAAACCCAGTAAGATAGGCTGTGCCAAATCTCAGAATAAGCAAAAGCTTCTGAACATTGATTTTTCTCTACTGATAGATTGAAGGTATGATTAACTTCCAGAATGCTATGGAAAGACAACCAGTCACTGGAAGGTGTTGAGAAAATGGAGAAGGTCCAGCAGAGAGCTACAAAAGCATTATAAAGGAAGAGAACTTGACATAAGAAAAAAGACTGAAAGAATGGGGTTTGTTCAGCCGTAAGAGCAGAAAGCTCAGAGATCTAATCAGTCTTCCGATACATAGGAAGAAGTCATAAAGGAGATGTAGGTACTCTCTACAGAAGGATATTTGCTACATATACAAGATATATATGCTATAATATCTGAAGTTTACCTCCAGGTGGATTTGTCATACCACCAGCTGTTTCTTAAGTGCATACTACGGGATCTCTGTCTTCTAGAAACAAATCCAGGCCCAAAGGAAATCACTATTCATTGCTAACACTGTAATATAATTTTAATGGATTTTTGAGGCAAATAAGTAGCCCTGAAATCAAAATACTATATTTTTGTCCACGTTAAGTGTAGGTCTGTAAGCCAAGTTTACTTTACTTAGCTCTGAATGTGTTTCTGTAAACATTTGAATTACAGTCTACCCATAGGTCCCCTATCTTGGGCCATAGTGACCAAACCATGATGTAGCTTCAGTCCAGACTTCACTTAATATATATTTTTAAATTTTCTTTTTTAAAACAGAAAAAAAAAAAAAAAACAAAAAAAACCAAACAAACCATAAACCTCAAAAAACACCACATTCAACAGCATGGTCCTTTTAAATAAAAATACCCCAGCTCTTTTGTTGTTACTGTTAACTAAACACACATCCTATACCAACCTGAGATATAGAATCAATTCACAGAATAGTTAGGGTTGGAAAGGACCTTAAGATCATCAAGTTCCACCCTTCCTGCCAGGGGCAGCGACACCTCACACTAAACCATGCCACCCAAGGCTATGTCCAACCCAGACTTGAAAACCACCAGCAGTGGAGCATTCACAACTTCCCTGGGCAAACCATTCCAGTGCCTCACCACCCTTACAGGAAAGAATTTCTTCCTCAGATCCAATCTAAACTTCTCCTCTTTAAGTTTGAACCCATTACTCCTCTTGTCCTATCACTACAGTCCCTCATGAAGAGTACTTCCCCAGCATCCCTATAGGTCCCCTTCAGATATCAGAAGGTTGCTATGAGGTCTCTATGCAGCCTTCTCTTCTCCAGGCTGAACAGCCCCAACTTTCTCATCCTATCTTCATACGGGAGGTGCTCCAGCCCCCTGATCATCTTCGTGGCCCTCCTCTGCACTTGTTCCAACACTTCCATGTCCTTACGTTGAGAACACCAGAACTGCGCACAATACTCCAAGTGAGGTCTCATGAGAGCAGAGTAGAGGGGCAGGATCACCTCCCTTGATCTGCTGGTCACGCTCCTTTTGATGCAGCCCAGGATATGGTTGGCTTTCTAGGCTGCAAGTGCATACTGAAGCCGGCTCATGTCCATTTTTCCATCGACCAGCACCCTCAAGTCCTTCTCCTCAGGGCTGTTCTCAACATCCTCTCTGTCCATCTTGTAGCTGTGCCTTGGATTGCTCCTACCCAGGTGGAGGACCTCGCACTTGGCATGGTTAAACTTGATCAGGTTGGCATCAGCCAACCTCACAAGCATGTCAAGGTCCCTCTGAATGCAATCCTTCCCTCCAGTATATCAGCTGAACCACACAGCTTGGTGTCATCGGCAAATTTGCTGAGGGCACACTCAATCCCACTGTCCATGTCACTGATAAAAGTGTTGAACAAGACCACTCCCAACACCAGTCCCTGAGGGACACCACTAGTCACTGATCTCCAGCTGAACATTGAGCCATTCACCGCAACTCTTTGTGTTCCACCATCCAGCCAGTTCTTTATCCACCAAATGGTCCACCTATCAAATTGATGTCTCTCTGACTTAGAGAAAAGGATGTCATGTGAGACAGTGTCAAACACCTTGCATAAGTCCAGAGAGATGACAGCAACTGCTGTACCCTTGTCCATCAGTTCCATAGTCCCACCATAGAAGGCTACCAGATTGGCCAGTCAGGATTTCCCCTTAGTGAAGCTATGCTGGCTGTCACCAAGCACCTTCTTGTTTTTCATGTGCCTTAACATGCCCTCCAGGACAATCTGCGCCAAAGTTTTGCAAGGCACAGAGGTGAGGCTGACTAGTCTGTAGTTCCCTGGCTCATCCATTTTCCCCTTCTTGAAAATGAAGGTTATATTTACCTTTTTCCAGTCTTTGGGAACTTCACCTGACTGCCACGTATACAGCTGACAGATCTTATTTCTCTTTTTAGTGTAACTGGTATCTCAAATCTAATCCTTTATTTGTGTTTTTGATTTTCAATAGCAGAGAACACAAAACAAACATTTTTTTTGCTTACACTCCGAAGTATAAACAGTAGTAAACTCAAAGTGTACAGAGAGCAAATGAACTTCAACAGTGGCATTTAGTTTCTACCACGCATTTGTAAGAATGCAGTGCACTCAGTACTTTCAAACTGCCAAACTACTCAGAACACTTACAACATTTTACAATAAAGAACAGAAAATTAAAAACATCCTGGAAGTTAAATACACTTAACAGAAAGTGCTCAAAGAATTCCTTTTTTTCTGAATGAAACAGGAAGTTACAGAGGAGATGAAACACACTAATTGTACATCACAGTGCATGATTTATTTCTTTTTATTCTGGAGAGTGGATGTGTCTAGAAATGCTGCATCTTCTGAAAGTACTCTTTTTTAGTATAACAAATTTTAATAGTCTAGAAAGATAAAAAAAATTAAAAATAGGCAGGAAAAAAATTCTGTAAACAGCAGCTTTAACCCACATTTTAGGGAAGGAGTTCCTAACTACAATACTCTTTTAGCAATTTACCTTTGCCCAGAATAAAAGCCATAGGTTGACACAAGCCCAAGAATAACATTCTCCCTGTTTTATTCCACCACAAGTGTCAATAACAATAACTCAATTATTAAAGAACTACATTGACTGAGATGACCACAGTCCTTGCTTAACATATAGCATATCTTAGCAACCACTGCAAAAAACAGGCAACCAACCCAAATCAGCAAGAGAAAAGCATACCCACTTATGCCACCAGTTAAAATTTTACAGAGAATATTCTTAGAATGCATTTTGTTTATGGGACTTCAGTTCCGGTATCCCATATAACACATCTGCAGCCATATCTGGAAATAAAATGCATTTTCCTGAACTATAACTTACAAGGCATGACTTCTGTAAAATCACTGCAATTTTGAAGTTATTCTTTGAGGCATAATGTTTTTCAAAATAAGGCCCAAGTAACTTTAAAGGTAAGTAGAAACTATTTGCTTCATTTTTCATGCTATTCACAATAAATAGCTTAAAGTCTGTCTTTCTTGTTCTTCTGGTATGTTTAAAAAAAAATGTACTTACTTTTAAGCTTCAGCATCATTTTGATGTAAAATTAATTCTCTTCCCTAAAATGACATAGCTATATTTATAAAATACACATGTATTTGCTTTTCAAAATTAAATCTGAAGTTTTCCTTAAAAATGCAGATTTCTGTCAATGACAGCTGGGATCCTCACAGTGCTACAACCAAAACTGTAGGATTTCATCATTTAAAAGATTTTTGCAAAATAGCAAGGAAAAACAACTCCTAATATTTGGATTTTTAAAAATTATTAATCTGCCTTATGTCATGTAGTTAATTGTCAGAGCTGAGTTACAAGCCAAGACCCAACTGCAAACACAGATGGGTTCCCTAAATGTCATGGAGTCTGGAGCCAGCCAGTCCCCTTCAGTCAGGGGGCTGAACCAGAAGGAGGTTGTGAAATTCCTATAAATGAGTGAGAATTACAGGAGATGCCTTACAGCAGATTTGGAAAGGGCAGTGTCTTCATAGCAGATCTTTAACCCAGCAGATCTCAGAGTATTCAAAGGAGCCTTTTTTTGAGTCAAAAATAACACTGATACCTGGAAAAAAATCCTTGTTCTTGGAAGTTAGGCTGAGGTGAGGAGAGGAGCTATGTGGATTACATACCAGAGTGGTAGTGTATCTATCACAATACAGCTGCACCAAGTAATTTTTTTAACAATGTTAGTTTTTACATTGGCAAGCGCTATGTGTCTAGATTCTACCACTTAAGTACATGATTCAGCAAGACATAACATTACTGACACTCTCATTATTAGAAAGCGACTATGTGTGACTTAAGTCTGTAGCAATTCAGAAATTAGGAGGAAAATATGTTTATACTCTCAAGCACCCACTGAGGCACTCCTGGCTTATTTGCCAGGCTATTCAGTGCACAATTAATCATTAATTCCACAAAGCACCTACCTGCCAAACCAAGTGCTCCTTTACAACAGCTGTACCTGATAGACAGACGCTCAGCACAATCGTATGAGATGCAGAGGTCAAGACGCTGGCAACTATAGCATCTCTCATGTTGAAGGGCAGCATGGTATATACCACAAAAATAATGAACAAGAAAAATGATACCTGTGTAAGACAGCAAGACAAAAAAGAAACATGTCAAATTCACTTCAGAATAACACTGAAGAAGTAGCATTAAATTTTGAACTGTCTTCAGCATAAGGTTGCACACCAAGGTTTTTACCTGAAATTTACTATTAACAGCAGAAAAACAATGTAGGAAAAATTAACTTTAAAAAATGTTGGAACTTTTACATTATATTTAAGAAATACATTTCAAGATATATTATGGCTCAAGAAGTAGATAAAACTCCAAATATTTCAAATTAAACATAAAATTTATCTTTTAAAATTTGAATTTCATTAACACTCTGCTTACAGATAGCATATAGCTCTCCTGGGTCTGGTGGTTTTTGATTGTGAACTGCATTACGAAACTGGCCAAACCTCTCCACATGGCCTAAATTTCAATGTAGAGAAATTCTGCTCATCCTGATGCAGTCAAAATTCATAATTTAATATAACATTAAGCAAAAAAAAAACAAGTTCAGCTAAGCATTTTAGTTTAATAACATTATATTTTATGTCTATCTATATGACTCTAAAACACTATATTATAAGCAAATACATTTATTTGGACATGAAAAAACAACTTCAGACAATCACAGCCCATAAGATGAATATGCTATCTGCTTCTTTTAAAGGGTACTAGCATCAACACTAACTTTATGGAACAAACTCTCCAAATGCACAACCCAACCTGCAACAGCAAAAATTCCTTTGCTATATACACAAAAGGTTATATATTGATGGTATGCATATGTTCCAACCTACAACATGATTCGTTTGCTACACACACAAAAGGTTATATATTTGATGGTATGCATATGTTCCAACCTCCAGCACATATTTGAGAAAATGCAACTAGATTTGGGGGACAGATTTTGCACACATAAGTAAGTAGGCAATTTTGAAAATGTGCCAAATTGCATGTAATTATAACCCTACATAAGCCTCTCCATCAGTTTTAGTTGACTTACAATCCTATTCACCATGTAACAATTGTGTACACACAGTATTTAACTCAGAAAGCTCTCAAGCGGGTATAAGAATTAACAATTTGCTGCTCACTTTCCTTACTGTTACTTTGCTTTGTTCCCATCTGCATGTGATGATTACATTCTCAAAACTGAACTCTAGTTGTCATGGGTTCAGCAGTAGCAGTCATTTTTCTCCTTCTTGGTAGCTGGTGCAGTGCTGTGTTTTTGATTTT
>JASSUY010006531.1:4218-24777 GCA_032466535.1 Forpus xanthops
TTTTATGTTGAGGACACCAGAACTGCACACAATACTCCAAGTGAGATCTCATGAGGGCAGCATAGAGGGATCACCTCCTTCAACCTGCTGATCACACTCCTTTTGATTCATATTGATTTATTTAAAGCATTAGAGAAAAAAGAATTCAAAAACAGAACAGGTCAATATTCATATTTTCTTTAATATCTTTTTCATACTCTAAATTAGGTCCTACTTGTCGCAGGCCCCTTCTCCACTGTGTCTGGATGAAGAAATCTAACCCCTTGTTTCTGTCTCACAGTGCTCTAAATCTGATTTTGCTGGGTTTCTTTTTACCTATCTTGTTCCAAAACTCTTCCTCTATCCTAGAACACCTCAATCAGCCTGGAACAATTTAAACTTTTTAAGATGGAGATGAAATTTCAGCAGTGGATTTAGAATATTTGATCATTAGCAGCTAAGTTAGAAACACTGCTCATGTAAGTAGAAGTAAAATCTTTCAAAATGGAATTAAAATTTTTCCTCTGCTGAAGAAAGTGTGACCGATTGTGTATGCAAAGTGTTGCAAATGCTTGTTAGAATCATGAAGACATCTCCCACACTTTTCCAGTCTCAGACACAAATCTGCAAAATCTGCTCCTATAATTTTGAATTCCTTTTGAGGATTTCCTATTCAAGTTAAATTTCAGGTGCAGTCCCATTGTTGGTTATGGAGGGGTGTTAGAATCTGGGGTATGGCTGTTTTTTCCACACTATCTGTAAGAGGGATCTTATCTATGTCCGTGACTGCCAATAATGGCTAGTGAATACAGGAATGGGAGTTTTAGTAAGAAAAAAACACGAAGTTCACAAGTACATTTGTAAGTAAATGCACTTTTTCAAGTAGCTAAAGTCACTTGTTCTTGGGCTTTGTGCCTTGTCCTGTGCCTCTGAGTTCTGCCTGTCTATTGTGTCTTGTCACTTGAATATTTATGAGTGGTGAGCTCTACATGACTTATCATCATATACTTTCCATACGGCACTGCAACTAAGCAATACTACAAAGCCAAGCTAATCTTCAGGGATGGGTAAACCCTGCCTGAGGACGCACAGGAAATGAATATCGAAATTACTTGTCTGTTCTGTCAATAGATAAGGAGTATGCATACATATCCTGGTAAAACAAAACAGGCTCAGTGAGCCTCTTCATCCAGAGTATTCCAAGGATACTGAAATAAAGTCTCTTGTTCCTGTCCTCTGATGTAAGAGCGTTATAGTAATAACAATAGAAGGATAACCACCATTTGTGGCAGTGGACTCTAGAATCAACTACTCCTTCCTATTTCAAGCTTTCTGTTTTCCCTGCCTGTTTTTCATGAGAAACGTTTTGTTTATGGAGAGCTATCAGGTGTAAGGGGACTGATCTCTTCATCCTGGTGTCTTGAGCACTCATTCATGGCTGCTCTAATCTAGCCTATAAAAAGGGCTGTACTGTGGCCTTTGCTGTACAGAGAAATCACAGATATTGCTGGGTAAGAGCATATAAGTTTGTGGAAATCCAAAAAGGAAAGTGAAAGATGAAACAGAGGATCTAGGGGCAATTTCATATGGGTTTTTTCCTATATTGATTATGTTTGATAGTGTTTATTTTTATCCATATGATTGCTCTGGACCCACTATATAATCAGAACAAATTCATGTGTAGTCACACAGAGTTATTTTTACTTCACATACAAAGGTGTGTAATTTTTGCTATATAAAGGATGCTAAATGACAGGGCTTTTTAGTGTTGGGGTGTTTTTTTCCCAGAATATGCTAGTGACCAAATATATGCACAATGTTCTGGAGAAAACAAAGGAATATCCAAGTATTAAATACTAGCAGCTGCTCTGTTCAGGCAGCAGCCACACGCTGGCCTGTTTTATGAAAATTAATTGGAAAAACTTCCACACAACATAATCATCCTACTTGAATTTTTAAGAGCCAATTTAAAATGTATTACTTTTTTAAGAATGACTTCCTGTAGAGTTCAGATCTACACTGTTGTAGAAATACTTGCACTGTTTTGCCAGAGAGCATGAAATGTAAAGCTCAAAGTGATTGCCAGAAATCCATCAGTTCTCACCCAGTCCTTTCTGGAGAGTTAAAACAAATTAATGTAGATCATAAAGGATAAATCTTTGTCTGAATATCCCTAAACTCTTTTCAGTATGGAGAGCCTGCAAATTAATTTTCTCTCTTGTTCTTGCTTCAGTGCTCAAGGAAAAAGATTTTATCATTGTTATAGAAGCAGGGGGGTAATTGCAAATTAATGGATTTGTATATGGAGAGTGAGGTAGGCTATCTTGCCCAAACTGGAAAATATAAACATTATTTGTCCCATGCAATACCCTTCTTTCTATGTTATGGGATCTTGATTATGTCCCTATTAATCCTACACTTTTTTAGAACAAATAATAACCCACTCATATTGACCTTTCAGAAGCAGACCATAAATTTTAAACTGCTAATCATTTTTGCTCATTTGCTTTAGAGAGTACCTTCAGTTCTGCATTTTTCAGTTGTGTGTGAAGCCTTTTCATAGACCAGATGCATTTGTGAAGGATCTTTCTCTCTTGTGAAGGATTTTTCTTTATGTTTCTCTATATGCATGAACATATATCTAACCATATGTATAACATTCACCAACAAATCATTTGTTCAGTTACTGAGGATGTGCCTTTGTATTTTTAAGATTAAGATGAAAATCAGTAGTTAGCAAGGACATAGATTAACTGTGGCAAACATATCAGCTTCAATAAGGACACTTTGTGTTAGTGCACCCCCCAGTCCTTGTAATTCAAAAGAATCAAAAATCCTTGTGGGATGTATTTTGAAATCTTTGGAACATAATAATATATTGTTAAGGCTTATTTTTCTTTTACTAGTTTAGCAGTAAATACTTTCTCACAGGTGTCAAGCAGCTTGATGCATAATGTGATTTGAAATGAGATTATTTAAAGATTACTTGTCAGCAGCATTTGTACTTTTCTACCTCCATTTGAGACTTTTGGCATTATGTGTGTTTTATATTTAGCATCTTAACATTTTTCACTAGCTCATTCTTCAGTCCTTCACTACAAAAATGGAATGACCTCTATTAAGCTGAAATAGCAGGGAATAAATTATTACAGAAATGCATATTAGATTCATAGAAGGTTTTATTTTGGCCAAGTTTGACATCATGTTTGCTTTTCAGTTTTGAAATCTGCACTCCTAATTCCCCTTCTTTTCCTAGCATGAGAGCAGGGAATTCTAGTGGCAAGAAAAGTCAGCAAACCCCACTGACCGCAGGATTTTTTTGTGACACAAAACACAAGTTTAATGTTGACGCATTGTCCAGGTAGTCATGTAGAGGAGGCTAGGCCAAGCTATGTGACCTAGCTTTACACTATTTGCTTTGAATAATAATCACAGCTGCAATGACCCATAGTTGAGGTTAACAGAAAGGAGCACATGAAAGAAAGAGCTGGTGGGCTGACAGTTGGGTACTGAAGGCGGCCAAGATCTCAAGCTTGAGAGGCAAAGGGAAGCTATGAAGCAGCCATGGCAGAGCTGTGAATCTCCCTCTCCTGGCATTAGTAAAAGCTGCAAACAATGGATTCTTGTGCAGATATCCCTTTTGTACTGTTCTCACATTTTCTTATTGCTGTAGTCTTATTAATGGGAGTTCCAGTTCAAGGTCTAAGAAACCGTTGCAATCATGTCACTCACATATGAGGAGACCTTGCCTCATCAGTGTCTTTTCAGTAAAACACTTAAATTGACCGTGTATTGATTCATATATCTACTGATGCGATTGTAATGCACAGGAATTTTGTGCATTAACATTGGTGGCTATGCAACATCAAGGCCTCCAGTAGTCTACAACTGCCTCAAACTAAAGAATCTTGACTTTCTGTAAGTGGAATAGACCACACAAAGCATGTTCATTTAATCAGCTCTTTCAGAAGTGTGTATGCCTACAAAGATGGTGAGATTCTTCCCATGCATATACACTGTCTTAGCTATTGATATCTGTCCCTGATTATTTCAGTTATATTTTGGCCATTTAATCATGTCTTCTGGAACACAGTACTCTGTTCTTTACAAAACTCTTCTCTGAGGCTTGCATACATAGATGTAGCAACTGGCTTTTAAAAGAAGCGGTGTGATTTACAGCATATCTCATGAGGCAGAAAAAAACCCTAAAAACCATATTGAGAGACAGATGCTACCCCAGATATCAAAGTTTTTATTTCTGGATACTAGCTTTTAATCTGTGAAACTTGTGCTTTGGTCTGAACACTTGGTGCTCACTCAAGAAAATAACTGGTTGTACCATTTAATTTAGGGAACCATTCAATTTGAGAAAAAAAGTCATTGTGTCTGTTCGTACAAACTGAAGGCAAAAGGATTGTCTTCTGTTAAGGGTTTATTCAGGCAGTATGTATTTTTACATACATCAGGTTACAGCATTATCTTGACTTAACAGCTAAATAGAGCCATGTGCTTAAAAAAATCTTCATTCTAGTCTTATTTGCGTTAATTTGTTGTTCTACAGTCATGAATATTAGTTTATGTGAATGGATTGTCAGTATGTATGAATAGAAGATTCTTCTCATTTTGATGTGTTGAATTAGAAAGCAGATGTTAGAACTATACGTTTGTCGTTTGATGAGAGTATTTTCTATATCCAAAATTTAATTCAAAGGAGAATTTAAATGACTGGAGGCTGATGTTTGACCAACCAGGTTTTGAGTTGACAGTTCCATAATGGAATTAAGGAAAACCAGGAATGCGTGTATTATCTCCTGATACTTAATGAAATAAGCAGCATGCAGCTACTCAGGTTTCTATTCTAAAATAAGAAGTGATTTCTCATTTTGCTTACCATTAGGAGTTCCCATTCTTCCACTTACTTCTGGGGACTTGGACTGTTTCTTTGGAATACGTAAACTGTCCAAATTGGTTTATAAAATATTCCTATCTGGTCACTTGTAAATCAAGGTATGTGAACTGGGGAACACTGTTGAGAATTAAAGATTCCTCCAAGCAGTGACTACCAACATCAGTTCCCACTGTGGGCAGTGGCAGTTCTGCAAGTGCAAGGCTGCATTGCAGATAAAGGGAGATGGCAGAGTCAAGATTCTGCGTGCATGAATGGTAACCACAGGAGTGACTTACGAATCTTAATATGCAACAAGATTTTTATTAAAGTAACAGCAGAATAACACATTTAATAACCCTTCTCTTTTTAAAAGTGTATTTGGATTCTGAAAGGACTCCTGCTCTTAAACAGCACACTGCCTTTTAAACCCACATATTGAGTGACTTTGTACTGACTCCCTATTTATTGTTCTACCAAGAGTGTTTTCTGAGGCTGAGAGCTACATAGCAGGCAAGCATGTTAAATCAAGTTGCATAATTTTAGCTATTACGAGTTACGCACAGCAACAACCAGGGCAATAAATATGGTGAGAAAAACTATGCTTTTACTGCAGGCCATTTTTTTTCAGAGTTCTTTTTCCAGACATAGTGCTAGGAGAAATAATCTGTTATTTTCTCAGCACACTTTCCCATTTTTCATTCATTAGCATTTTTCTCAAATGCTTGCTTTCTACCACAATTCATCCAGCAAACATTCCTCCCTCTTTCCTTCTATCCCTTTCATTTTAATCTCTCTTGCTTGCCTATTTTTAGGGGGTTATAAGTACAGAAGCACATGTAAGTACACATTATAGAACACCTCTTTTTATTTTGTATGCCTTTCAGTGGGGTTCAGCCTACATTTTCTTCTTAGGTTCTCAAGCTTCAAATCATGCAAAGCATGGAGAAAAATTGTTGATATGTGTTAGGTAGGAACTAGGAAGAAATATATGAGCCCATCATGTGTGCATCACGTAAGCAGTGAGTTCAGTAGTGATTTATTCCAGTGGTAGCACTAAGACACTGAAAAATAAGGTGAGGAAATGCTGGCAAATCTAGCGTCATAGATTCAAGTACTGTCTCATCATCATGATGAGTCACAGCATCGAAACATGAAGATGCCAGAAGCTAACCACACTATGTTTGCATAACTCTATACTGGAAAGGACGAGTGAGAAAAGCATTTATAATGGCAATTTTCTCCTGTAATTGTAAGCAGGAGATAATTCCCTGTGGTTTGTTCCCTTCTTTACCGAGCCCTGCTGACAACACTGCACAATGGCATTTCTATAGCTAGATTGTAACGCGGTCTAATTATTCCTGAGGACTGAAGTGTAATCAAGTGCTGCATCAATCCTCTGGGAATTAGTTCAGAAGGTTTTTTGCTCAGAGCCCGGAGCTATGTCAGTTGCTGCCACATCCTGTTATGGCATATGTGTAAGATGGTGTGTGGGTGTATTTTTGCTTGGGGATAACTAACACCTCTCCATTGATTATAGAAGGAGAGCCTAGAATAGATAACCAACTTTTGTACCACTGGAGTTATGAGATGAGTAACCATACTACTCCACAAATGCTATGGGTCTTACTGAAGTCAGGTAGGTGTTATATAGCAAGTACTAGTGCTACTCACCATTTTCAGACAAGAATCTGTCTAGCAATTCTGCTTGCTTAAAAAATCATGTAGGTCAAAGTATTTTTAACTTTCTGTGGGTCCCAAATGAAAAATAATGAGTTCACCTACCCTAACAGTAAAAGCGTTAACATTTTTGTCTGGATTTGGTGGTGGAATGTGCTCCCATAAGTACAGCTATGCCTGAAATGCAGATGCATATGACAATGTTAAAATGCTTGTTGGTGCCAGCCAGGGTTGTTTTGTGCATAGCTATTACAAGACATTCTTAAAAAGCCCTACACTGGAATTCCCCACTGAAACACAGGAAAATTCATTTTACCTATACAAAAAGCAAATTTCTGTTTTCAAATAGGTCTCTGTTCCGGAATAAGTTTCTGAAAGCTGCAGTTATATTTTCAAACGACTACTTGATACAAATGCTTTCCTTAGTTTGTGTGAATTTGTTATAACTGGGAATGTCTACATACTATTAACACAAACATGTAAATCCAGTGGAAACATTACAATTTATACCCAAGAACGTTATTTCAGACATGCACAGAAATTCTTCAGCAGAGATCATGTAGGTACAAGACTTTTACTTCAACAAAAGCCCCAGTCAGGCAGCTCTGTTATACAATGAACAAATGCAAAGGGCCACATGGAATAATTATTGTTCTCCAGATTGTGAAGCCATTTCATTGAATCTAATCCCTGCTTGAGGCACGGCATTCCCTTTGATCACACTCCAGCCCTTTCTTCTCCAACTCTCACCTCTGCTAGCTGAAGCCCACCCTATTACTACACTCCATTTTAGCACACAGATAAATTAAAAGATAGGATGCCTGAGGCTGAAATTTGGGAATATGCCAGGCAGGCTTTGGTTTTCTCCAAACTAGGAATTTGCTGCGCTTTGTCAATGATTCTAAACTGTACCTCTTGGTTGCAGCTCTGAGCAGCTTCTGGTTTACCCATCCGGAAAATTTGACTCTATTAAAGGCAAAATGAGGACTCCTATTCTAGATGACAAAATGCCACCTGTGCTCCTTGCCAGGGAACTCTCTACAACTGAAAAGACAGGCATACGATATATGTATTTACTTGACATGATAAGATTTTATAACATGTCCTTCACAGGCCTGGGGTGGAAACTGTAGTGATATTGTAAACTTTTTTATAGCTGCAGAGAGTAGGGAAGACAGCATTTGCCTTGGGCAACTGCAGAGAGGCAAGGGTCAGCCACAGAAGATATTAGCACTCAGAAATGACTTTCCAGACCTCAGTTTCCTCAGATCCAAGAGGAGGAACTAGGAACAAAACCTGCTTATAGCCCCAGCTAAGATGGGGTACAGGCACAAGTGTTTTGGCTTTGGGTAACTTTGCATCATGTCTCATGCATAAAGCAGTTTCCTCTAGAAATTGGTGCATGAGAGGAAGTTCATCCTAGTCAAAGATATATTGGAGGGTTTAAGCTCCTCAGTTGTACCATGGTCTTCACAAATAAAAAGGAGGCAGTGCTCAGTGCCTGTCAGAGATGTACTTACCTGTGAGAGTGCCCTCTGAGGGGAAGAGAAGAATGAGCAGGAAGGGGAGTGGAAAGCTATCTTATGATTGATTGCTGTTTGCAGCTGCAGATAGGCACGTGCTTAATTATCTGCTATATGCATGCAAATTCGGCTTGCTGTCACCAGGGTCCAGATGTTCCCTTCCATTATACTAAGTACAACAAACAAAAGAGGAAGGGTCAGAGGACAAAATAAAAGGGGCGGGGAGTGGCAGCTTCATGCTATTTTCCTTTCTGTCATATGCTCAGCGTGGACTACCATTTTTCTGAACCCCTCGTCACAGACAAAGATTTGTGAGTTCAAAGGATCTGGTCAGAGAGGAAGTGAAGCCTCAGAAGAGTTGCTCCCCCCAGCTTTCCTCCTGGGGCAACAATGGGGAAAGGGTGCAAGAAGGACACAGCCCCATAGCAGGAAGATCCAGTAGTGGAGGGGTTGGGATACCATGCAGGCACACAGGAGCTGCCCAGGAGTGCATTGGGTCTTGCGTTGGAAGAGTGCAGCGGCTGGGCTCCTTCCCACAACCACACTGCTCAAAATTGTCCAATCAAGCTAACAGTTATCACAGTCTCTTACTGGCTTCTCTGCTGTAGACCTTTCCCTTGGCAGGGGTAGGTCCTCTCTGAGCAGTCTTAAGACTTACTCTTTCTTATGTACCTTTCCTTCTTCAATTGTAAAGTCTTTTTTCTTTCTGTCCATCCTCTACGGTCACGTCTGGTTTTTAGGCATTTTTTTTGTACCATTAAATAAATGCAGTATTTTTTTTTTTTCACAGAAAGTGATGAAACATTCTTCATTTTAACTTGTTATAGCAAAGTCTTTTTTCATAAGATTATGCATCATGTTTCTAACATTTAAGAACAATAAGCTACAAAACCACAACTGGATCCTTTTCTCTTATTAGTCCAAATCTAGGAGCAATAGAGCTATGTTGATTTATGCCCGTCATGCACCTGGCCTTTATTCTGTTTGATAGCATTCAGTGTCTCTTTGGAAGATTTAACCTATTCATTCCATTTTAATTAAATAACTATTATCATTGGTGGATTTGTGGTGTCTGTTTTGAATTAAATTTGTTCTGACTATGTATGTCATGTTGATTCATTTTATCATTTATGATACATGCAATACATATAGATCAGAGATCACATGTCCTCTTAAGTGGCTCAGCAGAGGGAACATTTCCTTCCTTTAACATGGCAATATCAAGTTACAAGAATGTGACTAAATAAAACTTATCAATTCTAAACTCGGTCCTACTCTTCTGAATGCAGGGATAATGAGATTCTTTGAGCCTGGTAAAGGCATAGTGGGGTGACTGTAGTTTCCTTGCTTTGATCCCTGTTGTTGATACAAATGCCCTCTCTGTTTGTGTAAAGCTTCCATTTATGTATATTTGCATTAAAGGCTTATCTTAGGTTTTCTGGAGACTTGTGTCCTGCCCTTCATTGCATTACAAACAGGTTTTATCTGCAATAACAATCTCTATAAACCTTGGCAATATCTTAGAATACAGTTTCTAGAAATTGTGAGAGACTTGCTGCATGTTTTAATAAGGTGTGTGAGGCAAAGTCCTCTGAAGTGGTTAGATTTTTAACACTGAGCCACTGAACTTTGGATCACACCTACGTGTTTTCTTGGAGAACTACCCAGAGTTCCTTTAGGTTCTTTACTACTTAGGTTACTGTCCCCAGGGTTGTGTCACTACCTTTGATTTCACTGCAAAGGTGAAGTTAGAGCTTTATTATTGATTTGACATGTTCTTCTGAGGTAAATTTTGTCAGTTGCAACCCTTGCCTTAGGCAGAAGAAAGGGTATTCAGGTGTATTGCTGGCCCTCCAGGTTTGTAGCATAGACAGTATTCTGAAAGTAGTCAGAAGGATCTAAAATTAAGATTTGTGGCAGGTGCTCTTACCTAACAATAGAAATCCTCTATTAAGTAATATCTCAAGCTGACAGACTTTTGCTCAGTATGTTATTAACACACAGTTAGTAAAAACTGTGCTGGTAAGTGTGGGACACAGCACCATTTATTTCTATCTTTTAAAATTATTTTCTTCATTATGTCTTCAGGCTTCAGAAATCAGATCTGAACAGTTCTTTTTTGATTGAAATTCTAACAATCTTCTTCCAGATTCATTTATAAATTACTGGCATACATATGAATGTAATTATTCATTCTTACAGTGCACAGTCATCTTGTGACAGGAATCTTAGACATAGGCTCCTGCACAATACAGAAATCTGTTGCTGTTCCCAGTTTAAATATAACTGAACAGAGACAAAAGATCATGATGCCAACTATCTCTTTATTCCATGTAATAATGCAGCAGTGCTTAATCTTTATCAATGAGCTGGTGATATCTTAACAAAGAAATTGCTTCTCATGGAACACATGCCTCACATTCTGAACAACCTGTAGGAATCAGAGTAATTGGCTGAGGAGTAATTACAGGAATGTGTTTAAAAAAAAATCTTATATATTTTGAATGCTGTCAGCTGCAAACCAGGAGGCACAGTATCATATGAACAACATGTCATTGCTACAGTGGATCTCCAGAATTGACAAAGAGAACATAAATATCCATTGGTTGTTTAGATTGCCATTCTTTGTACTCAGAGATGCTTCATTCCAGCTCTGGCAATGACCAGCCTCTTTCAGATTTGAGATGTCTGGGACAGCTGCACAGTGCCTTGCAGTCTTAATGCCTTCAGTGATGCTGTAACATTGTATTATGGCACTATCCCCTTGAATGTAAAGTTGTTATTTTTTGCCAGGGACATCTGTTTTACGTATTTTTAGAAAATACAGGCAGATTTTCAGATGACTGGACCATTGTGCCCTAAATTTTCTATATCATTAGAAAAGATGCAGGGTTTTTTTAAACAGGGAAACCACAAGGAGAATGAAAGAGGCAAAAAGCATGGCAAGAGCTCATTATAAAGCCATAATGCACTTGAATTATTTTCAGTAAGACCACATTTTCCAGGCTATTTTATGAGGGACAGAAAAGAAGCAGAGGGGAGAAGAAAAACCCAAATAATTCACAGAGGACTTTGGAAGAATCAAAACTACTAGAAGGAGAGAGAGCTAAAACGAAATGGCTCACAAGTGACTCCAGAGAAGTGGTTACAAAACTGGAGGAATTTACCTCATTCAGATAATTTTGCTGCTGACAGAGTGAAAGGTCAACGGCTCCATGTTTCCCATGAAAGCTCCACAGCTATAAAAGCACAGACCTTCAAACTCAGATACAGGATGACTGTTAAGAAGTTTTAATTGGAAGATTTTGTTATCAGAAACTAAGTTACAATATCATTTATAAGCAGTGAAAAGGAAAAAAAAATGCATGCTTTTCTTTACAATGAATTTCCTTCCACAGTGCCATGTGATCTATTTCATTTTATTTGCCTGCAGTTCTCAGTGTTAAGCTTCCAAACTGTCTTTCAGCTCCCATTAATCTGGCTGTGTTTTGTAATTATAATAAATGGGAACTCAGACCTTGGTGTCATCCACCTCAGCTGACATGATCCTGTTGAATCTAATCCATGTTAACTAGAGGAGAACCTTTTGCCCTTGATACTTATATGGACAAGAGGTTTGGCAGCAGCAATACCAATGTGGTTTAGCCTAGAGAGGAAATCTACTCTACTTATGTAAATGATTTGGGATTCAGATGGACTATTACGGCAATCTAAACACACTATTCAAGAGTGTGGGCTTTTTAGCCATGACTTTTGGTGTATTGAGCACAGTATTTGATCATTTTTCATTAAACTTTTCAAAACTTTCCTCAGGAGCCTGCATTTCAAGAGGTACAAACCATATAGTAAAATCTTGCCAGCAGAGATTAATATACACAATTCTGTGGTTATTACTTCTAATTTTAAGGTGAATGAAGCAAAATGCAAGCTGTAAAGCATTTGTACCCTTGAACACAAGCAATAGTAACAATGCAAGCTCAGAAAGGATGTCTGGAACTGAGAGGTTTTTACCATTGAAAATGCTAATATTATTGGAAGACTTGAATAGCAAATAGTAATGATAACTAGACAATACAAAATTACAGGGAAAGTCTCTCCTATGGGAGGTACTTCAGTTCTAACATGGGGATTGATAGATTTGGGAGCCCACCTGAATTTCAAAGGAGGTTAATAATCCATGGAAGTTACTGTCAAATGGCAACACTCAGATGATGAAAGCCTTGGGACTACTACTTAGAACAATTAAAAAAAAAACCAAAACCAAAATGACATGATGTTTATCCAAAGCTAACATTACTATTTATTCTCATAACATTTCATCTTACTACAAGATTTAGTCACTTCCTGTCTGATACAAAATGTACTGGGAATATTGTTTACTTTGATTTTCACAAAGATCTTTCTTGGTGAAGCTGAAGAAAATAAAACTTTACAGTTGAAATTATGTCTGCTATTCATGGCTTGAAAGACTTGAAAATTCAGGCTCTTGTTTTCCAGAAGTTGTTTCCCATGTGAGGAAATTCAGAATATTTTAAGTACAGAATGAACCATGTGTGAAATGCAGTTCAGTGTCCACACTGATTTCTTCAATAATAATTCTTCATCAGAGTAAACAGGACAACTTCTTCCCTTATGAAAAGATTATCCACTGGATCTTCAGGGTCAAAAAGCTTTTTACTAGGTGCTTATCAGTCTGGTATAGATTTATCTATGTTAAAGTACAAAACCAATTCTTGTTGGCTTTTACTGATTGTCCCCCAACAATGCTTCAGAGAGTAGTCTGGTGGGCATGAGATACAAAGTGTTGCTAGAGAATTGGGTTAGGTTTAGGGTTATAAAGTTCAACTGTTCTTCCTTTCTCCTTGTGGAAATGTTCAGTGCCAACTAAGGGCAGTAAATCAATTGAGTATTTCCACAGTTTTCATCACCTGAATATTTAACAATCTACTTCAAAGGCAGGTGGCCTTATGCATAGAAAGGATTCAGTTGTTGCTATCCAAAAAGATGTTTTCTGAATGCCATGGCCTTCAGGCCAATGGGTGTTTCTGTCCCATGAGGCAGCCAGCCATACAGGGGAAGCTGTTTTTCCAGAGCATCTCCAGGGATGGCTCTGCCATTGCATGCTAATCCTTTGCTCCCTCAGAGGCCTCAACCCTGGCATGTTTTCATTACATCCCGTTTCCCCAAAAAACTTGCTCTACAGCTAAAAACCCTCTGCATGGACATAGATTTGCCTGTAACAGAGCTGCCACGAAAGATGAAGGAATGGAAGATTTGGTGTGATCAGCTTTCTGACACTTTGGTCACCCTGCAAAGCTGCAACGGATCTGCAAAGCTGCAAAAATTTGATAAGAGATCAATGACCAAAGTGGTAAGGACTATTGATCTGGCATCTTCTACTGATCCAGCTAGTACCTTACTCCAAACACACTGCTGCACTTTAAGCAAGAAGGCAGTTGAAAGTGGGAACAAGCCATGCCAAGTCTATTCAGTTCAGCCCTGTCCTCCACCATATGTCAGGATCAGGTACAAAGTAAAGATTTGAATGTCAAAGGAAACAGTTTTGCTGGTATAGTCCTGCAATTGGTGCTACAGAGCTGTAGCAGGTACAACTGCTGTTCCTAATATAACTTGTCTTCATTCACTCAAGAACAAAAAGCTTATGGAGGAGACTTTTTGGCTCTGAAGATTACAAGAAAAATTACTCTCTGAGTTTCTTATATAACCACATTCTAACAAGCAGAGATGATGGACTCTTGCTTACTCAGGCAGTTCAGCTCCTTAAAGCTACAGGAATGCTTGCATAAAGCAAGCAGGATTTTGCAGCGTGTGAAAAACACATAAAAGAAATAGCAGGTTAAAATAACCAAACAAGAAAATGGATGGCTTTGAGAACATACAGCATTTATTTGGCCCCAGAATTCCTAGCATTGTAACAAACTCCCAAAGTTTCACTCCTTAAAGTGCGTCAAACTCCATTTATATTATTATTATTACTTTTAACATTAATGTACATTTCTGTATAAACATCAATCCAAAGACATTTATATTTTTATAAAATTCTTTATATTAGTGGATCAAATTTGCTCTCAAGATGACCAGCATTAAGGCAAATTACTAAAATGAATACACTGGAGTTATTCAAGTTGATGCTGTTGTGGGTGAGAGCAGAATTTGGCCCAGTAGGGTATATACAATTTTCTGCATATATTTCAGAGGGCACAGTGGATTACCTTGGAAATCAATAACATTGAAAAGGGACTTTATCAAAGCAAATACTTTTAATTTGCTTTGGCACAGTCCACATCCAGAAGATGCATTCGTTTACCAACTGTTCTGAATAACCAGCCTGGTGACAGTGATGTGGTGATCAGCAAAAAGGGAACCCATATTGCATGAATTCATGCAGTACTTCAGCAGATGCATCCCGATGTGTGTGCAACTATTGGAACAGCAAAGTTACTTCACTGGACAGCCATGCAAACTCACTGCACCATGAACCTCTGAAATTCTCCTGATGGAGACATGTTTGTCATTGATGTTAATATTCCGAAGACAGCCAAAAAATGGGTCTTTAACTGGAAGCCATGATGTGTCCAAATTTGCTACAAAAAAACAAGGTAGAAAAAGCAAGTTAATAAAATGAGAATGATTTGAAAGAACATTAATTATTGAGAGGTTTCAAAACAGAGGGAATGATATACGACTACAGGCATGAACAGGAGCCTTGTTTTGGAAATGAAAAAAAAAAGCCAGTAGATACATAAAAAATAAGAAGCAGTAATATTACCTGGAATTTTGCCAAAGTAGAGTGGCTGATGCCCACGTCTAGGAGAAGAGAGTGGAAGTCCAATAGTATAGTTACTTTGTGTGCCCACCTCTAGCTGCATTGTGTTCTCCTCCTGAGAGGCTGCAAAGAAACAAGTAAATGAGTGCTCTTTCTCAACCCTAGTGAAGGATCAGCTACATATGGAACTATTTTTAAATATCATCTGTGTTGAAATTTAACTTGCAGGGAAAATAAGTTTTATCTTAATTCAAAGTCAGATTGACACGTCTAGCGAGACTTGGGCTAAATATAGCCCAAGACCCTTGCCCTTATGTAAAGGCTTGAATTAGCACAAGACACTAACATTGTTCTAAAGACTATTCTCAGAAGTGAAATGAGAGATAAAAATCTAGCACTCTGTGCCCACTGTCCTTTCAAATTCTCAGGTATGTAAAATGTACCTGCAATAGTATGCCACTGTCCATCAAACAGATGTTCCTTAGGTGTGACTGATGTCTGGAATTCACCAGCACCACTATTTCCAGCAGTAATGACCTGTAAAAAAGTTATCGATTAAGTTACTGTGGCAAAGAGCAACAGAAAAATACAGTACTTAAAGTAATTTACTGAACTCGTGATGGCTGGGTTTCACCTAGTTTTAAGTGTCACAGACATTCTATATATGTTTCAGACATCTTCCTCTCCAAGAGGAAAGTGAATTTACGTAATAGAATTCCAGGAGAGGATATCTGACTAATTTCAACAAGCATAGATACATATCTTTGTCTCTCAATCTTAGAAAATTATGTTAATTCTTTTGACATAAATTCTCTGAGACAAGGTCTTTCCTTCTAGGCCTTCCTTTCCTTTCCCAAAGCGATCATCTACATACTTGGCATCTCCTGAGAGAATCTCTGCAATACATTTCTCTGGCCTTTCATACACTTTTTGACTACTTGTAATTCACTCCTGAATTTTTCAGCCTGTTTGTGACATTTTGAACAAGCACCTTCTTGTGCTTTCTCACTTCCTGCTTCTCATTCTGTTGAGTGCATTGTGTTTTTTCAACATCTTCCACTCAAAACTATCTTTTGGTGTGGTGGTTCCAGCAAACTTGGTAATGGTCAGATAACTGATACGCTTGAGTCCACTTTTTATCAGGCTGATTGATGGTGTCCCATTGACCTTTTATTCCTTCTTGTGGCATCCTGGCCATACTGACAGACAACATTAATCTAAGTTACTGCTGAAAAAAAGCAGTTAGTCTTGCCTCGAAGGAGTTTCTAGCTGTCGATACCCCTGCTCCTATATGCTAGTTGTATCTGGAAACAGATGTGGGGAAACTGATGACAAAATGCTAAATAATAAAACGAGATTCCCTAATCTGGGAAGACTCATGCTGGCTTAACCTGTATCATGAGACAGCAGGTTCTGTGGAGCACTGACATCTGTGGAGCACTGGCACCTTTCTATTTGATATCTGTCCAGCAGGAGCCAACAATAGTGTTGTAGTCCAAGATTCATATTCTGAAGCTGTTACATTATGAAAAAGTGGCAGTGACAATAATCACAACCATGACAAACCCATAAACTGAAGAAGATACTAACACAAAGCAAGACTGCTCAAGTTCTATAACAGACATGATTATGGAGCTACACTAGTACAGCCATATGATGACTGACGTAGGAGCGGGAATAAGCCATAGATTTATGCAGCCTTTGGGCAAAACCCCAGTGGGTTTTTGCAAATGTCCAGAAGCCTGAGGAAATTAAGACTGTGTCCTACTGCTGACCACCTGGAGAAAGCACGTGCAAACTGATGTGCACACAATGGAATCTGCTAACAGGCACAGAGACAGGCTCAATTTCCCACGTGATGGTTTTAAATAACTAAGGAAGTTATTTAACATTATGCCTATAGACAAATGTTGTGACACATAAGTCCAGAGTTCAAGGTCAGAATTTCCTCTGCTGAATAAGGAGACTACAGCTGAAGTGGAAACATAGCCTATATTTACCTTTCCTTCCTCCATGTAAATAGTCAAGTAGTTGTCTTGCTTGCTTCCAGAGTGGAGAAGTATACCTGTTGAACTCCTTGGTCGAATGGTAAATACAATCCTAAAATCCAAGCCCATCAACAAATTACCTGTGGATAATTAAAAAGTGGGTAGAGGAATGATATTAGGAGAAGTTAATTGGAAAACCACATTAAAATAAATTTAAAAATCATTACACATACACACTTAACATATAATCTACACATCTTACCAATAGTGATATATCCCCCTTCATTAGAGAAATAAATCCCTTTGTCCATGGGAACATCCAGACATGGAAGTACACCATTATTTTGCTGAGGTGCATTCATGACTTCTCCATTTATCTTAAAATCCTTCAGGCAACCCTTGAAACTGTTCACTGGTATATTCTGAAAACAGATTTACATGCTAAAATAAATACTAAAGCATGATGGCAATTTTTTAGTAAGAATACCCCTAAGTTCTTCTGTACTGTTGGACTGTATAAAGCCAACTGGCACTAAAGGCACCTAAACCTCATCTCTGATGCACTGAAAAAGTATTCAAAAACTTTTAAAAAGAGCTTATAAACAAAAGCAACAGTTGTTTTTCAGTTAACATAACTTTGGTTTGCAGAAATAATACTTCCCAATGATATGTGAAAAAGACAAAGCAACAAGAGCTGTGAAATCTCACATACACCTTCCCTTTCTAATAGGCTCTTTATTTAAATCTGATTTTATAAAATGTCCTGCATCATTAATTGTCCAATTTTTAAAGTGATAGGCACCATACATATTTCAGGTTAAACTCCAGTTCTGCATTCATAATTCTTTAATGCTTCTGTTAATTCTTTAATGCTTCTTAATGATTTGTTTACTTCTCCACAGGTTATTGCTTAGTTCACTAAGGTAAATATTCTGCTAGAAGAGGGTATTCCTGGAATTACAGATGTGTCTTCGGTCTTTTCTGTTTTTTAAAGAAATTAAAACAGTACATGGCTGTTATCCATATCTCAGCAACAACCACTAACAACATGGGTCCAGTGGAGAGCTGGGTGGACAGGTGAGGAAGATGATCTGTATTGAGCAGCTACAAACAGCAGTCACAGATGGTGCTCACTGGGTGCTTGGAAATATCCCACAGACTTGTACAACATGGAAATCTTGCACATTAACATTTTCACATGTAATTAGCACAGAATGGGATGTGTGCGGAGGTGGATGTGTCAATTACCTGTGTTTTCAGTGATGGCAGCCCTCCCACGTAGATTGGTGGCTTAATGCTGATGGCAGAATTTGTTGCTAATTTTCTGTGCTGGGCCCTTAGACCATCAACAACAAGGCGGATGTTCTCCGCATCTGTGCTGAAGACAACCTTTGCAGGGTACAGGAATAGCACAGTGAGAAACCCTAAGGCAAATGAAAGCCACTGAAGATTTTTTCTTCTTTAACTTAAAAACCATATTGTTGAAGTATATAAACTGACAATAACATGTTGGGACCATCAGTCTCTATAAGCTCTCTCGTAACAGAGACCTGACAACCACGTGAACTTTCAGGCATAGGACTTACCTTCAGATAGCCAGAAACAAATTTCTGGTACCTTAAAAATTCAATAGGTGGTGCCTGCTGAATAACAGTTGTGGTTTCATCATGCTTCCTGTGCCATACTTACAGTGTGCCATTGCCCATCATTGTATTTAATACTGGTTTTGAGTTTGACTAGTGTTCCTCCAGAGCCAAGTGAAAAGACAAAACGTCCCTTTGAAATATGGAGAGCCATATAAGAGTCCTCAGACCTTTCCTCCATGAAAACTATTAATCCTCTTGATGATCGAGTCCGCACATCAACAGAAAAATGTAACCTGTAGTGGAAAGTAAGCAAAGGTCTGTTTTGTTAGTTGTGTTCTTTCTGTTCTCCAGAAAAATGCCAGTGAAACTCCATTTGTGAAACACAGAAAAGCTTTTGGGTGGGATCTTGGTGTTCTACAATGTCCGCATTTCTGAATGTGAGTGAAAGTTGACATATTCAGGCTTAGGACTTGGCATCAGTATGCACTGTAATTTTCTCCCACATCCAAGTCAATCTACCTAGTCCGGGTAAATGTTAACATGCTAAAAAAAAAATGCCTGAACCTTTAGAACCATTATTCTGTTATGCCCCAAGACATACTCAAGAAGAAAATCCTAATTCCTAGCACCCTAATATTCAAGCAGCTTTGACAATTCCAAGTATTAAGAGGAGAAAAGAGAACATTTATATTACCTGTCTGTAGATGACAGTGGAGGAAACATGTAGGATATGAAACTGTTGGGGATGTTTCCAAAGAGATATGCTTCACTGCTGACATTTAACTGACTTGGTAAAGTGTGGGTTTGCACATTAGCAGCTTTCAAATACCCAAGGTATTTTTCATTCTGTACCTATTAAGACAGAATTGAAACATTTACTATGCATGCACATGAAGAAAACCCATCATTTCAAGCTAGACGTTTAAGAGTTTCCACCTGAGGCAGTCAACAGCCTTCTCTAAATGGCAGAGAAGTTGTCATTCTGAACAGGAATGGGTTTAGTATGGAAATTCAACAAGAAGCAACTTGCTTCAGATGCGAGATGGAAGTAGAATAATAACAACTGAATCTCAGCTCTATAAACTATGGCTGTGCAGACAAAGCCTTGACTTGAATATAGAGCAAAGATTATAGTAAAAATAAACATACCTTGAGCATCTTAAACTTAAAAGGATTTTTAAATTCCTTCAGCAGCATTGGTTCAAGGTTCTCATATTTGCGGCAAGCTCCAAGGGACACACCAGTCTTCGCAGTATAATTAACGAGATTCTGAACCTCAGGGAGCTGACCTGCCCTAGAGTGATGAAAGCAATAAGTGCTGTGACATAGCATTCCTTTGCTTTAGTGTAATCAACAATATATTGTAAAACTCTGTTCTGTACCAAATAGATTTCCCAGTGATCTGATGTTAAAGAACCAATTTTCATTTTTCAATGAAAAATGCAAGTTCAATGCTGCAAAAAGTATTCCTATTTGTCCTGGGTTTGCCCGTTTCTTTTTGTCTATGGAAAAACTGATGTTTTGCTCTGATCTCTTCTAAACAAATTGATTTTTGCTAAAAGCTATATATTTATAACAAACATTGACATTGAAAAAAGAGGAGAAAATGACAGCAGCCTTCTTTGAATAAGATATCTGGATCAGACTACAAAACTTTGCTGATTAATTATGCATAACCAGCAGCAGATCAAGAGAAAATGGCAACAACAGATCCTGCTAACTCAATGATTCATTCTCTCCTCAAATAAGACATTCTAGTGAGATTTGTCAAGGGCCAAAGCCCATCCCAACTTGATATATAGCTTTAATATTATAGCCAAATTATCAGAAAGGCTCTCAAAACCAAGTTCCTGTGAGTAAAAAGAAATGCTATCATTTTGTAAGCTGTGCAGAGCATCTCTAATCAGTAAATTACAAAACACTTTACAACTAGGAAAAGCAACAAAGTTCCTTGTCCCTGGATTTTTATTAGAGGAGTGGTAGAATTGGGAGCAGTCTGAACTTCTTTGATTCTGGTCCAGTTCACCATTCACTTGATCAGACTATAGGATGATAGAGTTGGGGCTGTTCAGCCTGGAAAAGAGAAGGCTGCGTGGAGACCTCATAGCAGCCTTCCAGTATCTGAAGGGGG